>CAUOFW020005536.1:405745-431075 GCA_963454935.2 Ilex paraguariensis
AAGAGATGCAATTCCAACCAAATTCTCAAATCATAAGTAAATCATAAATCCCCAATTTCATTGACATTTTTCCAATAGAACAATTTAAGAAATTAAGCAAGAGATCAACACAAATACCATTTTATTACTCAACACAAAGCACTAGGGTTTCAACATCAAGAATAAAGGAAGAATCAAGAGGAAAATCCATTTCTTTTGAAAACTAAGGTTTTATGACAAGAAAAGAAATCTCATAGTTATATAACCATAGCTTTGTTTAAAACATGGTAATGATTGCAAAAATCTCAAGGAATCATGATTTCATAGCATATACATATGATTAAGGGTGGAAACATATATATACATACATGCCCTAGCTTCAATGGACAAGAATGGAAGAAACTCCTACCTTGGTGTTCTTGAAAAATTAGAATTTTGATCTTCTTGAAGTGGAAATTCCCAGTGATCTTGTGTTTTTCCTCTCTTTCTTTCTCTCTAAAGTTTCCTAGGGTTAGAAGTGTTGAAATGAGGCTAAATGGGACGTTTTTAAGTATTTATAGTGGAAGGAAGGTCGGCTGTTCGCGACTTAAAAATTCAGATTTTTTAAAAACCTTCCGGAAGGTTTGTCTATTGGACAAACATTTCCATTAACCTTCTGAAAGGTTTTTCATTGACCTTCCGGAAGGTTTGCCTACTGGACAAACTTTTCCATTATCTTTTCGGAAGAATATTACTTTAACCTTCCGAAAGATTTTCATCGACCTTCCAGAAGGTTTTGTCCACTGAATTAGCATTTACCTTAACCTTCCGGAAGATTTTTTCATCGACCTTCCGGAAGATTTTGCTTGTTTTTCTATAAATCATTCCTTCTTCATTTCTAACCCATTCCAATCAGTTCCACAACCATCCTAAACTTATACCACATACATTTGTACGTCAAACCTAGTTAGTACAAGTTCTATTACAACGATTTCATATATTTACAAGTTAAAACTAAGTTTTAACTACTATTTACTCAAATTTTTTTCATATTAACATTTCAAAATAAATAATTACTTTGTATAAAAACCTATATACATATATAAAGATAAAAGTGTGGGGTTTACAATCCACCCCCCCTAAAGAAAGTTTCGTTCTCGAAACTCACCTTAAGTAGCAAATAAATAAGGGTACTTCTCTTGCATCTCCAGCTCGGGTTCCCAAGTTGTTTCCTCCATTTTGTGATACTGCCACAAGACCTTCACCAGTTGGATGACTTTGTTGCAAAGCACCTTCTCCTTGGTGTCGAGAATCTTCACCAGTTGTTCTTCATATGTTACTCCATCTTGAACTTCAGTATCTTCCAAATCCATAACCTGTGTTATACCCGATTGACATTTCCTCAACAGTGACACTTGGAACACGTCATGTACCCTTAACAATTGAACTGGTAACCAAAGTTGATACGCTGCTTTGCCCACCGTTTTGATCATTTCCAATGGTCCAGTATATCTTGGGGCTAATTTTCCCTTCTTGCCGAATCTAAATACTCCCTTTTNTGCTTTGCCCACCTTTTTGATCATTTCGAATGGTCCAGTATATCTTGAGGCTAATTTTTCCTTCTTGCCGAATCTAAATACTCCCTTTTTAGGTGACACCTTAAGGAACACATAGTCCCCCTCTTGGAATTCCAAGGGTCTTCGTTGTCGATCAGCATAGCTTTTCTATCTACTTTGTGCCGTGCGTAATTTCTTCCAGATAAGTTGAATTTTCTCCGTAGTCTCCCGCACAATTTTTGGTCCAAACAAACTACTCTCCCCAGCTTCTAGCCAACAAGTCGGTGATCTACATGGTCTCCTATACAATGCTTCATAAGGGTGCCATGCCAATGCTAGATTGAAAACTGTTGTTGTATGCGAATTCCACCAATGGTCAACCTCCCCCTCTAACAAGTATGTAGTCAAGCCAACCCGTAAGTCCCCCGGCTACTCCCATGCCATCACACATTTTCTTTATCCGACGGATCCACTTATTGGCATCCAATGGGTTAGAGCTTCCTTGAAAAGTAGGTGGGTGTTGCCGTGAAAATTGTCGAAGAACTACCATCCTTCGATTCTCGTTCCCATTGCCCGGTACTTGAGCTAGTGGATGGACCCCACCATTGTGGTTGTTGTTTCTATTCTGGTGTTATACCAGAGTGGNAACTGTCGAAGAACTACCATCCTTCGATTCTCGTTCCCATTGCCCGGTACTTGAGCTAGTGGATGGACCCCACCATTGTGGTTGTTGTTTCTATTCTAGTGTTATACCAGAGTGATTAGTTCCCGTAGACATTGATATATGCCGTTCATAGCATCGGGAGGTAGTGGTGGTGGTGGAGGGTTTGCTTAGCCTCCACGACCACGCCCACGTCCACCCTCCATCCTACACATCAATTCACAATTTAGTTTCATTGATGTACATGACATCCTAACTATACTTTTAATCTAAAGCATAAGACATGTGTAAAATTTATATCAATGATTTCATTCAACCTAGTCTTAACTCTCTAGTGGTAATCCATAACCTACAGTTCCCATGTAAGACCTAAAGTCGAAGCTCTGATACCAAAACTTGCAACGCCCCAAAATCCCCCTTGGACGACATTACAATCTAAAAACCATTCACAACATGAGAGCAGCTAATAACATCCATAATTAAAAATAATTTCATTCATCATCCACAATATCTACAACGTTGTCCAAAAGAATATGCAGAACTATAGCATCTACATTCCAAAAGAATCAAGTTTAAACTTTAAAACGGAATAACAAAAGATTAGTCTTTACATAATCTCAAAAGAATTTTCTAGTCTAGTACCTAGGAGAGTATCACTCTAGACGTCCACCTCGGAATTCACGAGCCCGTCTAGTGGAGCTTCCCAATGTATTGACTCCTCAACTCGGAGCTCCTCGTCTAGACCACAATCTGAAAAATATATAGTTTGTAGGGGGTGAGCACTAAGCTTTGTAGCAATATTCCTCCCAAACTCGAACAAGATTTAGAAAACGTATAAAGTAAGTCGGCCTCATTTTGCAAATATCACATATCAATTTTTGAAATAAAACCGGGACATTTCAACGGATCTCAAGTGTACGCAATAACAATAATTTAAATGAATAGGAAAAAAATGAATTTCCTAACAATAAACCATTTTCCACAAGTTCTTGTAGAGTCTCATACCTCCACAAACTCTTGTAAGAAACCAATTCCACACAATAACAATAATCATTCAATAGTGTTATCCCATATTCTCATGTGTGTTGGTTGCTTCCCATGAATCTACACAACGATTTTACCTCGTTCACCCAATCATAACCACACAAACCACTTTAGGAATGACGTATACTGTCTCCCACGACATTGACGAATCCTTTCCAGAAAAGGTATACCATCTCTACGCCTCGAACTTACGTGAACAATAGTGGTTGTTTTCATAAACAACAAACTACTACAAGTGTTAGGAAACTATCTCACCCCTACTGGGATAGACTAACCTTTAGCACTCTACGGTAGTGCTCGAATGCAATTCAAGTCTATTACAACAACCATACAAGAGAAGCAATTCCAACCAAATTCTCAAATCATAAGTAAATCATAAATCCCCAATTTCGTTGGCATTTTTCCAATAGAACAATTTAAGAAATTAAGGAAAAGATCAACACAAATACCATTTTATTACTCAACACAATGTACTAGGGTTTCAACATCAAGAATAAAGCAAGAATCAAGAGAAAAATTCATCTCTTTTGAAAACTAGGGTTTTATGACAAAAAAAGAAATCTCATGGTTATATAACTATAGCTATGTTTAAAACATGGTAATGATTGTAAAAATCTCAAGAAATCATGATTTCATAGCATATACATATGATTAAGAGTGGAAACATACATGCGCAAGCCTCAATGAACAAGAATGAAAGGAACCCCTACCTTGGTGTTCTTGAAAAACTAGGGTTTTGATCTTCTTAAAGTGGAAATCCTCTGTGATCTTGTGTTTTTCCCTCTCTTTCTTTCTCTCTAAGGTTTCCTAGGGTTAGAAGTGTTGAAATGGGGCTAAATGGGACGTCCTTAAGTATTTATAGTGGAAGGAAGACCGGTTGTTCGTGACTTAAAAATTCAGATTTTTGGAAAACCTTCTGGAAGGTTTTTCATCAACCTTCCGAAAGGTTTGTCTACTGGACAAACATTTCCATTAACCTTCCGGAAGGTTTGCCTACTGGACAAACTTTTCTATTATCTTTCCGGAAGAACATTACGTTAACCTTCCGGAAGGTTTTCATCGACCATCCGGAAGGTTTTGACCACTAGATTAGCATTTACCTTAATCTTTCAGAAGGTTTTGCTTGTTTTTCTATAAATCATTCATTCTTCATTTTCAACCCATTCCAATCCGTTCCACAACCATCCAAAATCATCCCAAACTTATACCACATACATTTGTACGTCAAACCTAGTTAGTACAAGTTCTATTACAACGATTTCATATATTTACAAGTTAAAACTAAGTTTTAACTATTATTTATTCGAATATTTTTCATATTAACATTTCAAAGGAAATAATTACTTGCTATAAAAACCTATATACATATATAAAGATAAAAGTGTGGGATTTACAATATCCAATACTTTCCATTGAATACCACCCATATACATTTAACATGAGAATACAAAGATTCAACTACAAGAATCCAATACATGCAACAAGTCCAAAATCAATTAATTTTAAAGAGAACAAGGTAATTAGTTTTAAATTCAAATTATTTTTAATATTTTTTTCCTTCAACATTCTTGAAGGGTTTTCGCCCACTATTAATTCAAGTAGTGGATGATCTGTCTTTGAAAAAAAAATTTAAAAATATTAAAGGAGATATCATCATATCACCCTATTTTCCTATACAAGAGCAAGAGTTTCAACCTCGAATTCTTTATGTTGTAGCTTTTCATACTAGCAAGCTCCCACCATTTTCTCTTCACAAGGAAGAAAATTCATATTTGAATTCTCTAGAGCGAAAAGCATGCCCCTGAATTTTGTCTCTAGTTTTAATTAAGCCCTTAAATTAAATTTTGTCTCAATTGAGTCTTTAAACTATTAATTAGTTTTAATTCACCCCCTGCGTCTGCTTTCATCCATGAAGACAAACAAAAAATGAAAAACATGCCTTTTCATGTGACTTGTTGAGGGACATATTATGATTATTTTATAACGTTGAGGGTGTAAAGTAAAAACATTAATCTTTGAGAGTAAAAATAAAAAATTTCAAAATTGTTTGGGATGTAAAGTGCCATTCACCCCAAATGTAACATTCGACAAAACTATCCCCTAGGCCTGAAAACGAATTGAGTTTAGATTGATTTGAATTCAAATTCAATTTCAAAAGTCTGACTCCAATCTGATTTGATAAATCGATGAATTTTTTTTTTTATGATTCATATTTGAATCTATTAACAATCCAAAATACGATTCGAATAACTTAATTAACTAATTTTCAATAAATTATAACTAAATTTGAACTAACTTTTTTTTAAATAATCAATTAATTTATTTAATATTTTATAAAAATATATAAATAATTTAAATCGGATCATAATTAAATTTAAATTTAAATTCATATATCGTATTCAAATTATCAAATAAAAATATTAATTTATATTCACCTATTTCTATTTGGATCGGAATGATAACCTAAGCATACGTGTCCCCTTTGTTTTTAAAAGACACGTGTTGCGGATTCATAGCCACACATACATGGCTCTCTATACTTTTTTCTGTGGGCCCACTTTTAACCAATGGCAGTCCTAATTACATGGTGCTGACCTATGCACACACGCCATAAATGGATAATATAAAATTATCCCCAAATATAACCTTACATATAAATTAGGCATCTTAATCGACCTGAATTTTACCAACTTCAGTCCGAGTTGTCAAGCTTAGTTTTTTTAAACAATTTTTAAAAAATTGTTCAAATTTTACTTGTTTAGAAAATGACCTAAGTTCAAACTTGGATCAAATTCGAATAATTCAACTATTTTATATATAGACGATTCGTATCTTTTAGATTTATTTTTTTAAATAATTTTAAAAAATTATTTAAAATTAATTCGTTCAATCACAAACTCTAAGTTAAAGTCGATTAGTTATTCTCAATTAATACTCTTACATATAATGAGTGCTAGTTGATTATCCATTTGGACAAGGAGCTACTTCATGATTTACGCAGCATGCCCAATAATTGAGGTCCCATTATTCTTTTTAATATTGAGCAATGTTATTAGACATAATTTGTTAATATAATTTAGGGATATAATGAGTTGTTACCAATGATATGATAATGAATTCATTTAATGCTATAATGAGACCTATTATTAAATACATTTCACTATTATTTCATTGATGATAACTCATTATGTCTTCAAATTATGTCCCAACAACATTAGTGTTCTATATATATACTAGTCATAATTTATACTTGAAGTCACGATAAAATATAAAATTCGAGCATCTAAAAAATCGATCTCACTATATTAAATTTTTTTAAAATATATTAATTATAAATTAATTAAATATTAAATAATTAAATATATGATAGAAATGAGTAGTATGATATTTTTAGAGAGAAAATATATAAATGATTAAATATGTGATAAAAATAAGTTATATAATTTGACGTTTGAATTTGACAAAGGGATGATAGGAAAGATAAATGATTGAAGATGATTTTCAAAAAATAAATATGACTGAAATAAAATTTAAACATATTCCTATTATATCGGGTAGAATGGAATGTCAGCGGACTTCGATTGCTACAGTCCTATAAATCTCCTCCAATAAACCTCTCATTAGTCTCAACAGTCAACACTAGAGAGAGATAGAAAACCAACAAGCAAAGAACAATGGCAGCAACTACAGTGCCCAGAAATCAAACTTGGTTCTCAAGGTCTGGAAGTATCGAAGCAAGGACTGGGTTGCATGAGCATGTCCTCCAACTACGGCCCTCCAAAGCCTGAAGAAGACATGATCAAACTCATCCACCACGCCATTAACACCGGCGTTACTTTTCTCGACACCTCCGATGTCTATGGTCCACATACCAACGAATTCCTTATTGGAAAGGTACATTCTAACTGTGCTAGCTTGATTTGAAATATATGGATTTACTACCCCAAATCTAGGACCCTTTTTTGGTTTTGAAAATTTTTCCCCAATTTTATGGACATCGTTTAAATGCTTGTATGTGTGTGTGTGTGTGTGTTCGCGCGTGCGTGTGCGAGTGTATGTGTCATTTCTGATTGCGGGTTGTTTGTAAATTTATGAATTCGTCACCCTAATTCTAGGCCCTCTGTTGGAAAAAATATTCAGCGCAAACGGTAATAGCAGCAGCCCAGCATGTCACATGGTATCAACAAAACAAATAAGGAAGCGTACCCCTAGACAAGCCAATAACTAGTCACTCTTCTCACCCTTCTACTCTAATAATCTTCATCACGTAAGTCAATAACTACCCAAGCGGGATTCACTTTGTTCATTTTATGGGTTGGTAATTCCATGTCACCAATGCCGACTATTGTCTTGAATATTTTCTGGTTCATGAAGTAATTCCCCCTTTTTATGGAGATGTGTGTTTAATTTCATTTCTAATAGTGCGCCGTTTGTATTTGCCGATCCACCCATTTTGAAAAACTCTTAGATTGATATGAAATTTATGAATGGAAAAAATGTCATTTGGACTTAATTTAGGAACCTAATCAATCAATTAGCTTGGTGGTAACATTAGAACTCACAACTACTTCAATGACGGCGATGGGATCAAGCCCATATTAGATCCCAAATTAATTCCCTAGCATTGCTATGTATGAATTTGTCATCCTAAATCTTGTATCCTTCTTGGGTTCCAATGAAATCCTTATGGAAAGGTACATATGGATATGGCGATGAGTCTATGGACCCCTTTCGAAAAACCTCTCAAATTGATATGAAATTTATGATTTCGTCACTCTAAATTTAGGACCCTTCTTGGGTTATAAATTAATTCTCACAATTTGATGGGGATTGTTCCTTCCTGAACTTCTTAAAATTTTCTATATACTTACATGTATATGTGTGTGTGTGCGTGTGTGTTATTTCTGATAGTAGGTTGTTTTTAGTTGGGCTTGTTTTTGATGAAGTTTGATGGGATGATCATGTAGGCTTTGAAGGGAGGGTTGAGAGAGAGAGTGCAAGTAGCTTCGAAGTTTGGGATCTCATCGCAGGATGGGAAAATGCAAGTGCGGGGAGATCCAGCGTACGTGAGGGCTGCATGTGAGGCTAGCTTGAAGCGGCTTGATATGGATTGTATTGATCTCTATTATGCTCATCGGATTGACACTCGGGTGCCCATTGAAGTCACGGTTTACCTTCTTTGACCCTCTTCTTTTGTGTGTGTGTCTGCGTTTATATTGTAGCTAATATGTCAAGGTTGGCATACGAGTTTATATTTTATCTAATTTTCTGAAGTACCCGGTTTGAGATTTTAATTGGTATTTCTTTGGAAGAAAATATGAAATAATTTTCAAAGAAGGGTAAGCAGGGAGTAAATAAGAAACTTATAGGAAGGGAAAGCACAGGATATTAAAATTGTTTCGGAGAGAAGAAACAATGTTAATTGCACTTTTTTCTCATGAAGTTTCCATGGATTGTTCTCGACTTCTCAATTGTGTCAAGTTGGTCCTTAAACCTTCTGATTTGAGATTATGGTCATCGATATGGTCCTCAGTATGGACTCTTAAAATTTGATTTGGAAAGTTTGAGGTTGAGATTGACACAATTGAAAGGTTGGGATTCAAGTGCATACCGGAATAAATTTCGACTGTGGAGAGCTTATCTACTTAAAAATTATAAAAAATCAGATCTCTAAAGAGGGAATAAAGTGAGACTTATTACAATTGCATGTTTCTTTTTTATGAGAATGTAAGTATTTGCCTCCATTTGTTGTTTTTCTTAGAATGGAAGTAGTTGCCTCTATTTATTGTAATACTTCTTTGCTTTCTTATCAGAACTATTTAAAAAATGTTGGAGACTTCTAACTTTGCGTTAATTGAATAATAATTCTCAGTAAGGGTCTTATATTGTCTCCAATTGTTTTCTCTTACAATTTTCCCCAATTTCACCAACATATACTAAAAATTGATTCTCTCTACAATTTTAAAATGTACTTTTCTTTTTCTTGCATTTGATAATCTCTTAAGAAGTGTATGAGTGACATCCAAAATCTACAATCTGCATGACTTGATTGCGAATGTGCATATGTGATATGGAAAACAAGTAAGGAGGCCATAGTAGAAAGTAGAAACTGAAGACATACTTGATATATTCTGTCTGTCCTAGTGGTTGGTAACATAGCTTGCCAAGGAAAATTGTCAAACCATTAAGCATTAACCATCAAAGTGTCGTTTAAGTCTGTTCTTCATTACGTGCAATCCTATTTTCTAGTTTTTTTTTACCATTTATGAAGTGTTAGACTACATTTCGTGATTACATATAAGGGGCATGGACACGGATACGACGCGACACATGTACACAGCATTTTTCAAAAATATGGTGTCTTGCTGTATGATGATTATCAAAGGCTCCAAGTGAAAAGATCCAAGTGTGTTTGAATTTCTCTTTATTTGCATCTCTTTGGAACCAACTTTTGGCTGAGCTTTCCCCTAAATTCTTTTGTGATATGTTTTGGAAGATGGGGGAATTGAAGAAACTGGTTGAAGAGGGTAAAGTAAAATATGTAGGTCTATCAGAGGCGAATGCATCAACAATCAGAAGGGCTCATGCTGTTCATCCATTAACAGCTGTGCAGATGGAGTGGTCCTTGTGGTCACGAGATCTTGAGGAAGAAATTGTTCCTGTGTGCAGGTGAGGTGTTGGTTGTGCCTTATAAATCTTTTAGGCAGTCTCAAGGAATTCTGAGTCTGATTTATTGCTTCTTACAATTCAGAGAACTTGGCATTGGGATTGTCCCATACAGTCCAATAGGCAGGGGATTCTTTGCAGCAGGTCCCAAAATGTTTGAGAACATGGCACAAAATGATTTCCGAAAGGTTTGTTCTGGTACCATCTGTAATTTATATTTTTATAATAAATCTGACTTGGGCAGTAAGCTTATGCTTAGTACTATCATTCTTTTCTATATTTGATACCCTAAATTTTCTGTCTTTCTGTGAACTTGTAGCTTATTATGCAGGAAACAATTTCATCATACCCTCAATTAATATAACTCATAATGTAATCAATAGATGGTTCTCCTTACCTCTCCATGTAAAACGCAATTTCCATGAGAAAACCTCCTTTGATGGTATCTCCAACCTCACATTGCTTGAGATGGAAAACAAGAAAAGAAATAAGCGCCAATCCTATGAACCACCTTTACTGCTACTGTAGCCTTGAACTGCTTATGAACCCATTCCCATACCCTATCCCTTTCTTCTTGTACTGGGTAATTCATTGACCCAACCGTATTCACACAGTGCCTCCTCAAAACTCCAATCTAGCTTTGCAATTCTGAATAAGAACTCCAAAATGGCAATGCCGAACTTTAGGTAATGTGTTTGGTGATACACCTAGATTGACTTTTGGGGATAACAGTCCATTTCTAAAAGCCCCTGTTGTTTGGTGGAAGGAACTACACTAATTCACCTCTGAGAAAGAAGTACATTTGCAAATTGCACTTTTCGATAAGCCAGCGGCCCTAGCTTTTCAAAACCTTCCAATTGTGCTTATGCATGGTGAATTTCTTGTAATTTTATCTATCTATTGTTGTTTTGAAGTCTTGGTGCTGAAAAGTGTGTTGTAATTTGTAGGGTATGCCAAGGTTTCAACCTGAGAATCTTGAGCATAATGTGCACGTATATGAGCAACTTAGTAAAATGGCATCAAGAAAAGGATGCACCCCGGCACAGCTAGCATTGGCCTGGATCCATCACCAAGGAGACGATGTGTCTCCCATACCCGGTACCACCAAATTGGAGAATTTCAAGCAGAATATTGGAGCTTTATCAGTAAAACTAACACCGGAAGAGATGTCCGAACTGGAATCCTATGCTTCAGCTGATGTGGTCAAGGGTGACAGGCATATGTACATGGGAAGTACTTGGATACATTCCGACACCCCACCTTTGTCCTCCTGGAAAGCTTGAATCCAGGCATGGCCTGCTGTTTTTTTTTTTTTTGGGAGGGGGAGGGGAGGGGAGAAAGGTACATGAAGCCATAATCTCAAGAAAATAAAATTTTCACAAAGTAAGGAGTATTATTGGACCAAAGATTCAATGGTATGACCTATTGTTCATTAATAAAACCTCCTACCTATGTCGAGAAATTGTTATATTTGTAGTGCAAGAGTATTTGAAAAGTTGACACGAGTTTTTGGACTCTGGCATGTTCCAAAAATTAAGGTATATTATAGTAGAATTTTGTTATGTGCTTTTTACTTCTACATATGCTTCCTGTTTATTTTGCAGTTTAGAGGCTTGGACTATGCACTACACCATTAGGTCATGCTTCTTGCCACTTAGAAACCAGTGAGGTTAGTGGCTGATCTAATGGTCATTGCCACCATTGTTAGTCTTTTAAGATTGGTGGTTCGAACCTTGTTCTGTCTCTCCCCGTAATAGTAATAGTAATATTAAGGATTAATTGTACTAGAAGTCTCTAAAATATGAGATTTGTTTCATTTTGATTCCCAATATTTCAATTGCATCATTTTGATCTCTGAAATATTGAATTTATTTCTAAACGGTCCCTTAAGCAAACAACGTACAGATTGCTAATAACTTTTTATTATAAACTTGTAACATAATACATAAATATAGACAAAAAATATAATTTTAANTAAATTTTCTGTCTTTCTGTGAACTTGTAGCTTATTATGCAGGAAACAATTTCATCATACCCTCAATTAATATAACTCATAATGTAATCAATAGATGGTTCTCCTTACCTCTCCATGTAAAACGCAATTTCCATGAGAAAACCTCCTTTGATGGTATCTCCAACCTCACATTGCTTGAGATGGAAAACAAGAAAAGAAATAAGCGCCAATCCTATGAACCACCTTTACTGCTACTGTAGCCTTGAACTGCTTATGAACCCATTCCCATACCCTATCCCTTTCTTCTTGTACTGGGTAATTCATTGACCCAACCGTATTCACACAGTGCCTCCTCAAAACTCCAATCTAGCTTTGCAATTCTGAATAAGAACTCCAAAATGGCAATGCCGAACTTTAGGTAATGTGTTTGGTGATACACCTAGATTGACTTTTGGGGATAACAGTCCATTTCTAAAAGCCCCTGTTGTTTGGTGGAAGGAACTACACTAATTCACCTCTGAGAAAGAAGTACATTTGCAAATTGCACTTTTCGATAAGCCAGCGGCCCTAGCTTTTCAAAACCTTCCAATTGTGCTTATGCATGGTGAATTTCTTGTAATTTTATCTATCTATTGTTGTTTTGAAGTCTTGGTGCTGAAAAGTGTGTTGTAATTTGTAGGGTATGCCAAGGTTTCAACCTGAGAATCTTGAGCATAATGTGCACGTATATGAGCAACTTAGTAAAATGGCATCAAGAAAAGGATGCACCCCGGCACAGCTAGCATTGGCCTGGATCCATCACCAAGGAGACGATGTGTCTCCCATACCCGGTACCACCAAATTGGAGAATTTCAAGCAGAATATTGGAGCTTTATCAGTAAAACTAACACCGGAAGAGATGTCCGAACTGGAATCCTATGCTTCAGCTGATGTGGTCAAGGGTGACAGGCATATGTACATGGGAAGTACTTGGATACATTCCGACACCCCACCTTTGTCCTCCTGGAAAGCTTGAATCCAGGCATGGCCTGCTGTTTTTTTTTTTTTTGGGAGGGGGAGGGGAGGGGAGAAAGGTACATGAAGCCATAATCTCAAGAAAATAAAATTTTCACAAAGTAAGGAGTATTATTGGACCAAAGATTCATTGGTATGACCTATTGTTCATTAATAAAACCTCCTACCTATGTCGAGAAATTGTTATATTTGTAGTGCAAGAGTATTTGAAAAGTTGACACGAGTTTCTGGACTCTGGCATGTTCCAAAAATTAAGGTATATTATAGTAGAATTTTGTTATGTGCTTTTTACTTCTACATATGCTTCCTGTTTATTTTGCAGTTTAGAGGCTTGGACTATGCACTACACCATTAGGTCATGCTTCTTGCCACTTAGAAACCAGTGAGGTTAGTGGCTGATCTAATGGTCATTGCCACCATTGTTAGTCTTTTAAGATTGGTGGTTCGAACCTTGTTCTGTCTCTCCCCGTAATAGTAATAGTAATATTAAGGATTAATTGTACTAGAAGTCTCTAAAATATGAGATTTGTTTCATTTTGATTCCCAATATTTCAATTGCATCATTTTGATCTCTGAAATATTGAATTTATTTCTAAACGGTCCCTTAAGCAAACAACGTACAGATTGCTAATAACTTTTTATTATAAACTTGTAACATAATACATAAATATAGACAAAAAATATAATTTTAATAGTTCTTAAATAAAATTTAAGTAACTCTTGACAAAAAAATGTGTAATATGTATAATTTTTGACCAAAATTTAAATAACTTATAATCAAAATTGTGTAATTTAAATAACTATTTAACAAAATTTGAGTAACAATTTAGTAAAAAATTATCTAAATAATTTATTTGTCCATATTTAAGTATTACGTGACAAGTTTATGACAAAAAATTATTAGTAATCTGACCGTTGTCTGCTTAAGAGACCATATAGAAATATTTAATATTTCAGAGACCAAAATGATACAATTGAAACATTGAGGACTAAAATGAGACAAACTTCATACTTTGGGACCTTCAGTGCAATTAACCCTAATATTAAATAAGCCATGGTTAGTATTTATAATTGAAATAACAAGAGTACATTTATAAACTAGAGAGTTATGCATTGATTAATAGGATAAAATAAATAAAGAATTAATTACTATTATCACTATCAATTAGATTAACATTAATTGTTTAATCTCATCATACTATACCCGAATCAAAGACTTTTGATATCCTAATCTTTTCTGGCAATCTACACCCCAAAATTTGGACCAAGTTAGAGTCAGTACAATACACACATTCGGATTCTGTCGTACAAAACCTTGGTACCTAAATTGCCTGTATAGAAGTGATGAGAGTCGGAACCTTATATAGGAATCTAGCGGTATGATGGATTTCAAATAATAATTTGTAAGTCGTTCACAACATCATCAAACATGTAATTTTGATCTGAATCTCCAAGACAGAAGGGAGGAAGCTTTGAGTGATCGGGCCACCGGGATGAAAATGACCTGTTATACACTGCTAGCTCCTTCCAATTGTGAGAAAGCGCTGCTATTGTCCCCCCAGTCATTCACTGCAAATAAAAACAGGCCAGTACAGGCACAACCTAGATTTTAGCTCTTAAAAAAAATGGATCCATTTAGTTGTAATTAGAAAAGATGTAATGGCTGAAATGTTCTGAACAGTGATGAAATATGAATTAAGTATCAATCTATGGGACTTTACAAACAAAATAATCAAAGTACGACACTTTTAAACTTATTTCTCAAACTATGACACTTTTTTGAAAGTATGGCTAACAGCAGCCCTACTTTTGTTAGAAAGCATGGTCTTTAATAATGTTTTCCCAACAATCAAGATTTTTAATAAATGCGTTTATACCAGTAAACAGTATTGTTAATACCCCATTTTCTAAAGAAAGTGTGATGCTTNAGTAACTCTTGACAAAAAAATGTGTAATATGTATAATTTTTGACCAAAATTTAAATAACTTATAATCAAAATTGTGTAATTTAAATAACTATTTAACAAAATTTGAGTAACAATTTAGTAAAAAATTATCTAAATAATTTATTTGTCCATATTTAAGTATTACGTGACAAGTTTATGACAAAAAATTATTAGTAATCTGACCGTTGTCTGCTTAAGAGACCATATAGAAATATTTAATATTTCAGAGACCAAAATGATACAATTGAAACATTGAGGACTAAAATGAGACAAACTTCATACTTTGGGACCTTCAGTGCAATTAACCCTAATATTAAATAAGCCATGGTTAGTATTTATAATTGAAATAACAAGAGTACATTTATAAACTAGAGAGTTATGCATTGATTAATAGGATAAAATAAATAAAGAATTAATTACTATTATCACTATCAATTAGATTAACATTAATTGTTTAATCTCATCATACTATACCCGAATCAAAGACTTTTGATATCCTAATCTTTTCTGGCAATCTACACCCCAAAATTTGGACCAAGTTAGAGTCAGTACAATACACACATTCGGATTCTGTCGTACAAAACCTTGGTACCTAAATTGCCTGTATAGAAGNCTAGTCTTTTAAGATTGGTGGTTCGAACCTTGTTGTGTCTCTCCCTGTAATAGTAATAGTAATATTAAGGATTAATCGTATTAGAGGTCCCCAAAATATGAGATTTGTTTCATTTTGATTCCCAATATTTCAATTGCATCATTTTGATCTCTGAAATATTGAATATATTTCTAAACGGTCCCTTAAGCAAACAACGTACAGATTGCTAATAATTTTTTATTATAAACTTGTAACATAATACATAAATATAGACAAAAAATATAATTTTAATAGTTCTTAAATAAAATTTAGGTAGCTCTTGACAAAAAAATGTGTAATATGTGTAATTTTTGACCAAAATTTAAATAACTTATGATCAAAATTGTGTAATTTAAATAACTATTTAACAAAATTTGAGTAACAATTTAGTCAAAAATTATCTAAATAATTTATTTGTCCATACTTAAATATTATGTGACAAGTTTATGACAAAAAATTGTTAGTAATCTGACCGTTGTCTGCTTAAGAGACCATATAGAAACATATTTAATATTTCAAGGACCAAAATGATGCAATTGAAACATTGAGGACTAAAATGAGACAAACTCCATACTTTGGATCCTTTAGTGCAATTAACCCTAATATTAAATAAGCCATGGTTAGTATTTATAATTGAAATAACAAGAGTACATTTATAAACTAGAGAGTTATGCATTGATTAATAGGATAAAATAAATAAAGAATTAATTACTATTATCACTATAAATTAGATTAACATTAATTGTTTAATCTCATCATACTATACCCGAATCAAAGACTTTTGATATCCTAATCTTTTCTGGCAATCTACACCCCAAAATTTGGACCAAGTTAGAGTCAGTACAATACACACATTCGGATTCTGTCGTACAAAACCTTGGTACCTAAATTGCCTGTATAGAAGTGATGAGAGTCGGAACCTTATATAGGAATCTAGCGGTATGATGGATTTCAAATAATAATTTGTAAGTCGTTCACAACATCATCAAACATGTAATTTTGATCTGAATCTCCAAGACAGAAGGGAGGAAGCTTTGAGTGATCGGGCCACCGGGATGAAAATGACCTGTTATACACTGCTAGCTCCTTCCAATTGTGAGAAAGCGCTGCTATTGTCCCCCCAGTCATTCACTGCAAGTAAAAACAGGTCAGTACAGGCACAACCTAGATTTTAGCTTTTAAAAAAAATGGATCCATTTAGTTGTAATTAGAAAAGATGTAATGGCTGAAATGTTCTGAACAGTGATGAAATATGAATTAAGTATCAATCTATGGGACTTTACAAACAAAATAATCAAAGTACGACACTTTTAAACTTATTTCTCAAACTATGACACTTTTTTGAAAGTATGGCTAACAGCAGCCCTACTTTTGTTAGAAAGCATGGTCTTTAATAATGTTTTCCCAACAATCAAGATTTTTAATAAATGCGTTTATACCAGTAAACAGTATTGTTAATACCCCATTTTCTAAAGAAAGTGTGATGCTTTAAACCAGCAGAAGGTATGATGTCCCAGTCTTTTAGACAATATAATATCAAAGTACTNTGTCCCCCCAGTCATTCACTGCAAATAAAAACAGGCCAGTACAGGCACAACCTAGATTTTAGCTCTTAAAAAAAATGGATCCATTTAGTTGTAATTAGAAAAGATGTAATGGCTGAAATGTTCTGAACAGTGATGAAATATGAATTAAGTATCAATCTATGGGACTTTACAAACAAAATAATCAAAGTACGACACTTTTAAACTTATTTCTCAAACTATGACACTTTTTTTAAAGTATGGCTAACAGCAGCCCTACTTTTGTTAGAAAGCATGGTCTTTAATAATGTTTTCCCAACAATCAAGATTTTTAATAAATGCGTTTATACCAGTAAACAGTATTGTTAATACCCCATTTTCTAAAGAAAGTGTGATGCTTTAAACCAGCAGAAGGTATGATGTCCCAGTCTTTTAGACAATATAATATCAAAGTACTTAGATCAATGTTTTCCTTAGAATTGCTATAGTTAGGCAATCTCCACTCCTCACTCAAAATCAAACTCAAATTTAAATTTGGGTAAAAAAAGCCCAAAAACTCTCCCCAACCTTTGACTCAAACTTATACCAAAACAAAGGAAACTCATTTCTTGACTCAAATTGAGGGAGAACCAAATCTTTTACTTAAAAAAAGCCCTCCTCCATCCCTGTTCTCTCTCTCCCATCCCTGTTCTCACCCACCAACCACCGTTTGCCACAACCCACCAAGCCCACTGCCTCTCTATCTCTCACTCTTGCTTTAAATCCATCCACCCACTCACCCGACCCCCAATGCCTCTCTGGATTTGGGGCTTGAAGCCGATTTCAACTTCAAGCGGTGCTCTACAAGATCTGATAAGCTACTGCCATCTTTTTTTTTTNACTTAAAAAAAGCCCTCCTCCATCCCTGTTCTCTCTCTCCCATCCCTGTTCTCACCCACCAACCACCGTTTGCCACAACCCACCAAGCCCACTGCCTCGCTATCTCTCACTCTTGCTTTAAATCCATCCACCCACTCACCCGACCCCCAATGCCTCTCTGGATTTGGGGCTTGAAGCCGATTTCAACTTCAAGCGGTGCTCTACAAGATCTGATAAGCTACTGCCATCTTTTTTTTTCACTTTTTTTTCCCTTTCTAACAGAAGATAAGAGTTTTAATCCATTCANGGTGCTCTACAAGATCTGATAAGCTACTGCCATCTTTTTTTTTTTTCACTTTTTTTTCCCTTTCTAACAGAAGATAAGAGTTTTAATCCATTCAATCAAAAACTCATTCTCCTCCATCTTAGAAGAATGAGAATCTTGTTTAAAGAAATGAACCAGATCTTCGCCATGGAAGTTGAAGATCTGCTTCTTCCCGTGAAACCAGAGGGCACCATTTCAACAGAAAAAAAATTAAAGAAATGAGTTTTGAGACAATATGAGAATTTTAAAAAAGATTTGAGTACAAATTTGGTTTTACCCATTGGACAAGGCCATACCAAATCAAGCTTTTTACACATTTTTTTACTCAAATTTGAGTTTAAGTCTGGGTCAACATTGGAGATACCCTTATAAGCAACATGAGCTTACTTCTGAGTACCTTGTGTTGCCTATGACAGTCATTTTTTTCACATATGTAACAGGGGACCATGCTTTCTAGAATTTGATCAATTTGAAATACGTCAAAACTAGTAACCAAGTTGGGAGTCTTGGCAGAACTCTTTGTTTTGAGTAGATCAATTTTAAATGCCAACAGCGGCTGAAGTTAGATGACTTATTTTCATAACTCACTACCACTTGTGGATGCTTTATAATATAAGATCGATCCCAACATGATTGAACATAATTGCAGTAAGAGATTGCAGTGTGTAACTGTCAACATAAATATATAAAAGAAGTAAATAAACAAACAAAAATGATCAAAACCATAACGAAAGGAGGGCCCCCTCCCTCTTTTGACTGTCTTTTGGTTTCTTTGGTTTTTTGGGGGGGTTAGTTCCCCCTCACTCTCTGCAAGGCATCCATTGACTTTAACAATTGGCCTTAAAACACCTACCCAAAAAAGTTGGTTCAGGATATTCATTTCAACAAGAAATATCAAAGTTTTTTGAGGAATTTTTCGGTGCCCTATTTATGTATTCCACGTAGAAATTAGCATTCATCAATTAATTTTGTGTTACATGAAGGACTAAACAGTTTTCAAAACAATGGTACCTTAAATATGAACCTGTGAAGTCCATCAGCTACTCCAGAAAGACTTGGATTCTGTCACCCATTGTGTCATTAAAATCTAACAGCACCTTCCCTCCTGTTTCTAAAGCAGCATCATCCAACAGTGCCTTGAGGTTCACACCACCCAAAGCTGTGTACAAAAAACATGCATCATTCTTCTGCCATCCAACCAAGATAATTATTTACAAACACATGCTTTCCATCGGGTTCAATAAAAAGATATAATACCTGGAACTATATTTGTGATTCCTTCCAAAAATCCAGCCTGAAAAACAAGGTGGTCATTTTTTTAAATAAATTTTAGTACCATAACAATATTCGTGCAAGGTAAGCAACATTTACATGAACACGCCCAACAAAGTTCCAGTATCTCCATCTTGATTGAATTTATCACACATGTCCATCAATGCATTGCATATGGATGACAAGAACATCATTGGGAGACCTCAAATTTATGTTCAGTACACTTGACAATAAGATGTTATGTAGAGAAGAAGATCTGACATAACAGAAAGGGGACCGACATAGATTACACATCTTTGGAATTTTCCAGTTTACAAGCAGCTGATCATCGAGGTGGATAAATTATGCACACAAACCCCATCAAATTTGCAACTCTAGTTGTTTGAATACATGTATTGCACAAGGGTAATGTGTGCTACAGATTACCATAATAATCATTTGCAGGCATGCAAGATTTTTTATAGGTTTTATAAGAACAATAACTTGCATACACTCAACAAAACCAGAAGGATGAATATGGATATGCCAAAAATTTGGTGGTACAAAAAATTGGGAACTCAATAGATAATCTCAAACAATGTAAAGAACTAAGAAACGTGGATGCTCCTAGAGGAGCCACATAAATATCCGACCTGTCAAGCACCTGAACATCATGGTAATCATATACACATGGCTTATGCATTGTTTTAATTATGACAATATCAGTACTCTGTAACTTCAAGAAACTGAAGTAAGATATACGAAGCTTGACCAACCGAGCTTCAACTAAATTAAAAATTCCTAATCAACGTTGAACTTCGTAGTTACGCATATAACATTCAGGAACTTTAACCTCAACCAACTGCCTGTCATACCATGTTTTCAGAATTTCAAATATGAAACCAAAATTTAAAGAGTCAAAAGATGTAATATGAAAAGGTTGCCAGACATGACATCAGTATATCAGTGTGTGTCATATAAAGTACTTAGATTGCAATAAACTATATTTTGCCTACAGTAGTACACATATTTTGACAACATATGCCAAGACTCCGTGAGTTTAAAAGAATGAGGAAAGGGAAAATCATAATTAGTTATTATACCTGATTAAGGGCTAAACCAAGACAAGCTTAGGTATGTTCAAGCTTGACTTCAACAAAACTAAAGTTTGAAAAGGCTTGACCTTACATGTTTGGCTATGTGAACAAGCCTAAACAAGCCGAGTCTTAGCAATTCACGAGTGCTTCAAGAGTTTCTCAGCTTGACTCTGACAAAACTAGCATTGGGAAGGGTATTGTGTATGGAATGTAAATGTGCATAAATGTCCACAGATCAGGGGAAAAGATTTATGCAAAAATACACGTGACATATACATGTGTAAGTTGCCATGCTTTAGACATGTATATTCCTTAGGTTAAGAATTTACTACATCTCACCACATAAATGTGTATTGTATCCACATCAATGATACAAAGGAAAGCAAAAGGAAAGTTAAGAAGCCAGTTAAGGTTAAACAATATGGAAAAACATTACACAATTAAGAGGGGAAACTTATCCAAAGAACGATTGTAATGCATTATACAAATAGTATCGTGGCCTACAACACTGCAACCACTTCACCCCAACCCAAATGTAAAACCAAAAGAAAATAAATAGGAAAAAGGAAAGAAAGAAAGAAAGAAAGAAAGAAATGTTGTAGATCATATTATTTTCCAAGAATTTCATGAGATTGAAAATCATTTTAAGTTTTATCAAGCTGTTGGGAAAAAGCAAGTGTCTAATTAGATCAAGAAAGATATAGTGGTTCGGCCAAACATCTTGAATAAATTGCTAACATATTATCATGCCCAAAAGAAGTGGATTAACTTATTTAAAGAGGAAAAGTAAATGGCCATTAGACAGAGAATAAAAGTGAATCGCATAACCATCCCTAAGCTGTTGGGACAAGGGCTTTTTTGAACTGATTTGTGTTCAAAAAAGTGTCGATGCATCTCATGACTTGTCCACGTTCAAAATATTTTCTCACAACAATAATATACAGAAATATATATTGAATAGATACACAATTTTCCTTGGTTGATCAGAGAAAATTATGGCTGCTACTTGAAGTGAAAACTATTGTCAAATCCAAAATTGAGTGGAGCATTTTGGAGCTCGGCTCAGAGTTATTTTAGGCAAATGGTTAAATCAGAAGTGTGGTAATTTGAAAGATGATAGACGACTTACAGGAATCCGGACATCGAGTCTTTCAAATCCATCTCGTCCAGTAATCTTTACTCTCAATGTCCGAGACCAGATCCCTGAAAAAGGAAACTTTGAACCATCTGCACCATAGTTATTGTACACGTCAGGAGTTATAACTTCAATCATAGGCTCTTGTGGACTTTGACCTTTCTGCTCTGCATCATCTTGGGCACCCTGTTGAATACTGTATATATTGCTGCTTCCAGAGAAATAACCTAATATTTACAGAAATTAAGAAAGGGGACTGGATGCCTATAGAGGCCTATGCTCAAATAAAGTTGGGTTAATATACAAAGAGAAACTTCAAAATTCAATCTGTCCACATCTTGACCTCAATGCAGACCAACATAACCCTATTTCATATCATTGGAGAATAATGCAGATTCAGATATTCTTTACCATTCAGGCTTTACAGAAAAACATATTATAGAATGCTGACATGTTTGTTACCAACATGTACTCTCCAAAGAGTACCTTTTTTTTTTTTTAATTTATAAGAAACAAAACTTTTCATTGATAGCCGAACTTAATATTATCCGAGCAAAGGTGACAAGTAGTCAACCCTATTACATTTAATACAAAAAAAAATAGAAGGGACCACCAAGAATTCAAAATTATCTTCCACAAGATGCCATCCAACTTGATGTAATGAAAAAAAGAGAGAATATTCTCAAATTCCTTAGTCACCGAAGCTCAAAAAAAAGCTAGGAAATAGCTCCATCTCTACCCTTTGTTTTGTCATGGTACTGTATTGGTTCGGCTTAAGAAAGACTAGTGTGCAACACAAAATCTAGATCAGAGCCATAAGCAATGTGCAAAATTTTATTTTGGTACATAGTTTTGATCAATTCACAAACAGAAACGGTTCAGGAATGTTCCAAAAACAATTCGGAAAAGGGATGGAAACAAAGAAAGAAAATTTAGAAACGTATTTCCAAAACATTGATTGATACACCTCAAAACATAGGAATTTGGATATTTAATCATTAATTTGTTTCGGTCTCATGCAAGCAGAAACTTTTGATCTTCAAAACAAATTTAGTTCCTTGGCCATAGAATAATATAAATTAAAGAAAATTTGTGAGATAATTACTGGTATAACAATTTGATACAGCATTCAACGATGGCCTCAATATTAGCAGCCACAATAAAACCAAACTACTTAGGTGGAAAGCTCAGTAGTGAAAACATTATGTATGAAAGATGGAATTGCCTCGCAATAAAATGCCCTAAATTTTACCAACCTCTCTGCGAAGATTGTTGACTGGTCCTAGTAGCGTACAACTTCTCTTCTTCATAATAGGTGTTGAAACCTAAAATTTCTTTAATTTCTTCGAAAGATGGCATGCTTCCAGGAGGCGGTATACGACCTCCTCTAATGGCTGTCAATGCATCCTGCAGATAGTTAATAATGTTTACTCACCAGCTCTTGGAAATAATATTTCAGAATATATAAGTTGCACACAGGGGCGGAGCCAGAAAATTGTTTCAGGGTGGACTCTGTATATTTTAACGAGCATAATTTTTTTCTTGTAATTGATAAAAATGGAATAATACATTTATATTTAATTATAACCTATTTAATTCTTAAAAGTTCATTAAACTTAAAAGACTAAAATTACTAAGTATAGTAGATACAAATGACCAAAAAAAAAAAAAAGGTTAATTATATCATGTTACCAAACGAAGGCTAATCAAAACTATTTAGAATTGATTTCGATGAATTTTTATACATTGAAAGTCTTGCATTAACTTTATTATTATTTATATCCACAATCATATTATCACTTAGCTAGTTATCATTCATTCGATTACATAATAAAATATATTATTTATCATATCGGTCATAATTACTAAAATAAATGTTAAAATTATAAGTAAACTCATGGATATATCATACCTTTTTTTGTCTTGATTAAAAAATAGGGTGAACACAATTTAATATATTGAAAAAATACTTAAAATATATATAAGTAATTTTAGAAAAAAAAATTTGAGGGTGGCATGTGCCCCTTTGGGCATAAGGTGGCTCCGCCCTTGTTGCACAACAAGAGTAACACTTTTGAAAAGACCAAAATCAGCAGACACAAGCATAGGTGAGTTAAGTCAGAGAACACTTCACAACCTATATATGATTGAATATGGACATTACTCGGAGTATGACTTTACCAATTTGACTTACTAGATCATGCAAATGCAGATTTTTTGACTTTTAGATAATTAAACAATTCCTATTTATACTGTAGTATATCCCAATTTGACTTCACAATATCTTTGTGCATGATTGAACCATTTAATCAGGACATGCGGTATGGGACGCGTGACAAAAATGAGGAGGGGCAATCTGGAAGGCATTATGTTTAAAGAATTTTATCACTTTAGACTTTGAAGGGGTTCACAATATCTTTGTGCATGATTGATCGCATGGTTGAACCATTTAATCTGGGCATGTGGTATGAGACGCGTGATAAAAAATGAGGAGGGACAATCTAGTAAAAGCAGATTCCTAGCCGAGCCAAAGAAGGTCCAACTAAACAAATTTGGTCCAATTGAACAAACATAGGAGTCAGTTAACCAGAATTGGAATCACTAGCATTAAACGGTTCGGTCTACAAAGCGCTCGAGTGGTTATTACAAACTGAGCAAGTGCAAGGGAGAGACTTGAATGTATTAGTGCTCGAGTGTAACTCTAATTACGCAATTCCATGGATAACGATTAGGTCCATCCGAGCAAAGGATAGCTAAGCTATTGTTAATGACACCAGAATATTTGTGAGTGAATAAGATACAAACTAAGTGTAGAGCCCTCTATATATAGTCAATGAAAGTTACAATAAGGATAAAAAGGTAATACCGAAAAACTCTAATAAACCCTAATAAGCTAGACTGATATATCTCCAACACTCCCCCTTAAGTTAGGCGTAAAAATGTCAACAAAGTCAAGTTTGACAACGGAATCCCAAATAATGGATAGAGTAACAGGTTTTGTGAAAACATCCGCAACCTGATCACTGGTTCCCACAAACGATGAAATGACAATACCATTGTTAACCTTCTCCCGAAGAAAGTGAACATCGATCTCTATATGCTTCGTCCTCTCGTGTAATACAGAGTCAAAAGCGAGCTGAATAGTAGACCGATTATCACAATATAATGTAGATTAAGAAGTCACTGGAAATCCCAACTCGCCAAGAATGGATCGTTGCCAAATAATCTCACATGTGCCAAGTGCTAGTGCCCGATACTCTACCTCTGTTGACGAGCGAGAGACAAATGACTGTTTCTTGCTTTTCTAGGAGATAAGATGAGTCCCTCGAAAAGCACAGAAGCCCGTAGTAGATCGACCGTCACACGCTCCCCCATAATCTGAATCTGAATAACAGGCTAGAGAACCAGTCTGAGATCTTGATGCATAGAACNTCCCATAATGTGAATCTGAATAACAGGCTAGAGAACCAATCTGAGATCCTGATATATAAAACAACCCAAGTCCAGAACAAGACTTGAGGTACCGAAGAATATGATAAACTGCATCAAGATGAGGCTGACATGGTCTGTACATGAACTGGCTAACTCGGCTAACAGCGAATGAAATATCTGGCCTAGTATTGGCCAGGTAGATAAGTCTACCTATCAATCTCTGATAGACAGTCGAATCTCTCAACTCCTCACCTTCAGCAGTAAGCTTCAGGTTTGGAA
>CAUOFW020005536.1:432674-482436 GCA_963454935.2 Ilex paraguariensis
AAAAAAAAAAAAAAAAAATTTATAGGGACACTGTGTATGTCGCCCTTCAATGTTGCAACATCACTTTTCAATGATGTGGTACGTCATTCTTCATCTAGGTGATAGGTGACATTTGCTATCACAACCTCATAAATCTTTTGTGAACACATCACACTTGGATGAAAGCTTAGCATTGGTAACCATGGTGTTAGAAGAATAAAAGAGAAAAGAATGTTAAGGCAAAATAAGATCATTTAGGTATGATACCAAACTGATGTAGGACAAGTGTGGAAAACAATATCACACTGAAAAGATGACAAGACCATGATATGGGCACTGGCAGAAAAGTTACTTTTAAAGCCAGATTATGGCTAGCTTTGGGGGCTAAAAGGCTAGTACGAGTATGGGCTGTTAGGTCGAGAAAAGGTGTTAGGGTTTTGAGGTTGAATCTTAGCAAGGAAGAGCAAGGTTAATGTCCCAGTTCAGGGCTTTGAACAGTACTTAAACATCAGAAGCAGCTGTTCAGGGGTCTTTTCTGCTTTCAGGCAAAAGGTTTCAGGGCAGGATTGAAAGGAATTTGCAACATAGGTTTTATATGTGACTGAAACAAAAAGTTTAATGAAATCTGGTCACCGATTCTAAAAGGCTAAAAAATTCAAGAGCTAGAAAAATGAAGATAAAGAAGAAGAAGAACTCTCACAATACTCAATTCGACCTACGATCTATGGGCCACAACTCATGTCCCCAAATTTAGAAATTTTCAAAATATCCCTGATTAGATAAACACAAATGAAACAGACCATCAACATTCTAGCTTCAAATAAAGCATAACAAAGACTCGAATAAAGGTCACTTTTCTTTGTACCAAAAAGGCTTCTTGTTTATCATGGGACACATAACCGACCCTTTAAGTCTCCAAAGTGGATGCAACTTGTCTGATCAAGAATCAGCTATGGATCACAAAAATTTTGAACCAAAGCATGACAGAAGCATCATACATCATCCATAAGTAGCTAAACGGACCTACAATCATATAAATTTGTTCTGAGACCCCATCCATCATTCTACAGGCATCTTACTACAAAAACTGAAAGAATATATGAGGGAAAAAACCACCTAATATCCTTCACTCCTACTTTGTAAGCCACAGAACCAAAATAGCATCACTAGTATAGAAATAACCTCGCCAGGATTGCAATATGGCATGTATGCCTGACTAGATATTGAATTAGGATTGCATACAACAAGCAGAAACTTTCCAATTTCACCAACCACCCAAGGGTAACATTGCCCTTGGGTGCAAGAAATCGGACCCAACAAGGCCAAACTCCCTCGACTAATTTAATCCACATTTTTACACATAAATATCAAAAGTATGATCATACACAAAACAGATCATTTCAATGCCAAGCCCTTAATTATTTGTTTCATCAAATAACAAAAAAAAAAGGCAACTTTCAATATAAAAATGCAGATAAAAACAGACCAACAGGTCATTGAATGCAAGAGGAACAATTTGTAAAATTTAAATTCACATGATATTTTCATAAAAAATTCTGAGGCCCTGCTCAGAATACCAGGCCAGAGGACAGAACCAAAGAAGATCAATGTAGTGGAGACAATGCTTTGTTAGTGATTATGGTGACCAGTAACAACACATGACAAAAATTGACTACTTCACTAGTGCTCTTTGCCTTATTCCTAAAATCTCTAATAACCAAATTAAATCCAATTCATCCTTCTCCCTAATTCATTTAGGCCTCCACAACATACTAAAAAGGGATTACTAAAGCTGACTAGGAATCTAGTTCACNAACCAAATTAAATCCAATTCATCCTTCTCCCTAATTCATTTAGGCCTCCACAACATACTAAAAAGGGATTACTAAAGCTGACTAGGAATCTAGTTCACGCTGTTAAATGTGTTTGCAGGTGCAAATTTTAAAAACAACAAAATATGAACAAGAACAAAACACCCTTCTCACCAATCAAATCAACAAACGTAAGAAAATGAAAAAGTGTAAACAAGCCAACCTAATGTCAAATAGTTCATACAGAAAACCCAGTCTCCAATTCCTACAAAAAAATAAATGAGGAACTAAGCTGCCCCTAGATTCTCAAACATTGAACTAGATATTGACGTACAGAACCCCAAAATGCTCTTGAAAAGTAGTAGAAGCATTCCTCAAGCAATTAAGGATGAAAAAAAAAGGGTAACTAAATGCATATCTATCTACATGTGATGCTATCAAATACAAATACGGATACAAATCAATATTTCTTTAAATATTTTGCTTTCAAACCTGAATGCAGAATGCGAGGCCCAGAATATTGTTAGCCAGCCAATGCTTCTGAGAAGCATACCATGCACAGAAAAAGGTTCCTGGGATTGCTGCAACGACCTGAGACCTTGTGAACTCAACCTCCGAAGCTGTGTAAGAAACGTGCAAAGAAAAACATCATTCTGCATATCACAAGATAAAGTTAACCAGATCAAACCAAAAACTGAGAAGAGAGAGAGAGAACTAAAAATTGTAATAGAAAAATGGCTAGGAACATTTCTCTTGAGAAATCATAACCTTACTCAACAAAGGTTGGGCCAATAAAGCTCACAAATTATGCAACGAAGACAGAATCAAGACATACAATAGAACTACACTAAATGGAAAGTGCCTAAACAAAAACACACTTAGCATCTCAAGATACTTTCCAAAAGTTATGTGATCTCTCACCAAAATAGCAAACACATACCGTTTCAGAACAACCACACTGGGTCTCGTACAAAATAACCAAAGACATTGAGAAATCAATGTTTATGAAAATGCTATGTCTCTGGTTTTCAACAAACACCAACAAAAAAAAAATTCCAATTAGCAACAACTTGATTTACAATGTCTTCCCCCATAATTTAGGAAGACATTTGACACATCAACATCCTTTTCTTCTTCTATGTGGTGTTTGGTAAGAGGAATGAAAAATAAGAACAACAGAAAAGTAAGAGGGATGGACTTTCCATCCATAAAAGGAGGAACTATTCTTTCTCTCCTTTTTGTTGGTATGATTGATGAAAAATTGGAACTATATATTTTCCGTTATTTGGTATTGGAATAAAAACGAATGGAAAGGAAAAAAAAAAAAAATTCAATTTACGATTATACCCTCTCATTAAAAATAATTTTTACATTACCCAATAGTAGAAAAAGTTAAAAAAAAATTATACTATGTTGACTGTTTCAAAAGATGGTCAACATAGCTATTTTTCCGGCTCAAAAAAAAAACGTAGCTATTTGTCACAATTTGCCAAGTCGCTTGTTTCTAGAAAAATCTTGTTGATGTCTCTATAGCACATTTTAAAGAGAATAAAGGTAATTACAGTAGCCTCTACAATCTGTCACACTCTTCTGTCTCACCTTCCGCCCAATTTTTTACAGGAAAAAAAAATTGTGGGTGTGATGGATTGACATTCCACTGACTTTTCCATTCTATCCAATTTTCCTTTAATTACCAAACAGAGGAATCTCCTTCTTTCCTCCCCATCTTGCATCCTTCTTTTCTCATCCATCCTACTTTCCTTCATACCAAACAAGCTATTATTTTTCACAACCCCCCTTATCTATCTGAGAGGTTGGATGATGTGAAAGAGGGAGAAGGTTAGTACAATTGGTTTAACATGAAAATCTTAAAATTAGATGAAATTAGCACGTTCACAGGAAACAATAATGTGTTGGTAAATGTATGCAAAAAAAAATTTAATAAAAACATTGAGAAGCACAGTATGTTATTCAGTAGCACTATGCACACACAAAAAAAAATGAAAAGTAGTAAATTTTCTGCCATCAGTGTCCTCCAGACGAGACCCCTGCTTTACTTATTACACGAGATAGCTAGTGAACAACTCTTTTGTTGAGGTATATTCACTACAAGATGCCAAAAGGCAGGGATTCAGCTCAAATAAACATGCATGAGGGCAGATCAATCTGGTGTCTAGGTTGAATGAATAGGTACTTTGCTCTTTCTTAAATTGAAGTCTCCAATTGAAGGATATTTAGCCTTTCAAACTCCCCTTATATATGCTCTGAGCAGTTGCTTCACAAATAGAGTACACCCTCTACATGGTATACTAGTCTCCTATAGACCTGGCAAAGTGTTTCCAAATCTAAGCAGGTAAATGTACATGTCAAAACCAGCATGTACATAGTGAAGGCATATGCAACAACATCACTTTCTTTTTAATATGCAAACTGATAGTTGACTGTTAACACATGAAACGACTATAAGCCAGTGTAAACTCTAACTTCACAGCAGAATAGCACTGAACCCTTGTCAAATTAGCAGGCACTGTCAGCATCAATCTTTCTATTTTTCTGATAGGAGACAAGTGAGTACTATTAATAATAGAAGTGGAAAGGACACTGTGAATATCAATCCCATGTACAAAATCCAGGCATTGAGCACCTTAACAAGAGAAAACTATGTGCATACATCAAGGAACACAATGGGATCTCAAAAGCAACCAATTAAAATTTCTAAGGGAAATGATGAGGAGGTAATACATACAGCGGAAGTATGGAAAATGCCAGACTACAACATCTTCATTCCAATGCGTTGGCAAAAAACGTCTAATTGCAGGTAACAAAGTTGCCCTGTGCAGAATGAACGAAGGAAGAAGTGAGGTAATGATGCATACAACATAGCACCACTTCAGAACAACTTGCTTCAATAATTAAGCATAGTAGAATGACCCATACAGAAAGAACGTACGAAAGAGCGACAATCCCAAGGACAAAGAAGTAGCACGTCAGTACAGCATTAACCAAGTCTTTCGATAAAAACTTGAAAAGTAAGAACAATGACAATAGCATGGCACTCCCAACCAAAGGGAACCGCATGGCATGTTCATTGGACATTGTCTCCTACAAAATCAAACACATCAAGATTTTAAACAAGGTTAGATTCAAACAAGCAAACTACAACTAAAACAACATGCCACAGCATGGATGGTTGCTGTACTCACTGAAGGTGGAGTAGGCTTGACAGAGCGGTAGCAACCAACATAAACTGCGAGGCAAGCTGTCAGAATGACATTTAAATTTGGGTCTACCTTCACAACCAGTGGTGCCAAAGTTAGACCTGCACCGAATAATAATGATATGAGTAGAACACAACGGCAGATGCTGGAGAAACCTTAAACAACAAATGCAAAACCACAACTAACATTAACAATAGCGTCTAGTCTTTCGGAAGTGACTATTGCATTGAACTTCAAAGGTGGAAATAGGGGCTTGTGAAGAAAGATCATAATCATAACATGGTTGGTCCAATTCACTTGGGGGTTGGAAAATGGAAAAAGACCACAAACCATTAATTTTGTTGAGAGCACTAAAGACATGTTGCTTTAAGGGGGCAAAATGCCCAAAAAGGGGAGGAGATTAATTATTACAAAAAATGAAAAAAAGATGAGACTTACATTATAACCAACTATGAAGCAAATAAAAAATGAGGAAAAAAAAGTGACCAACATAATAATCAAATATGAAACAAATACATGGATATGACGCAATACAAATATCATGATATGGTCATAGAAACCAAAATACCGGGTACGGCTACGACATGTATATATTATGTATATACATTATATATACAGTACAACATGCAATAATTAAAATTTTGAATAACTCTTTAAGCATAAAAGTTGCCAAAAAATAGGTGTCTTCACCAAACAAAACAATAAATACACTCATGGGCCTTCGTTGCTCAATGAAAGGGATGAAAATATTTAACATAAGACAAAATGGAACGTGAAAATGTGGGCTACTGCTCACACTTGACCCTTTTGTCCATAATCATCTCTTATCATTTCCCATATATGGATATCAAATTGAACAATAATACTAAACTTTATTTAATATAATTAAGGGTAATTTAGATAATTAAATAAATTTTCTTTTCTTTTAAACAATAGAATGAATTTTTTTTTTAAATTTCTTACAAGCTTTCATTCAAACCAAATAATGCATGAAAATATATTTTCTCTCATTTTCTTTTCTTTCACTTCATTTTCTAAATTTTTGCATCTCTATTTGAAGAGATAAAAATGGTGATGTGTCAACCATGCATTGTTTCTACATTAATAATATTTGAAATTTATTTATTTTATCATAAAATGTGGATAAATGCACAGTCTTTCAAGTTCAACATCTCCTTCAATATAAATAAGGATATTTTAGACAATTCTTAAAATTTTCTAGCAACTTGACTACTTTTCAAACAATAGAATGAATTTTTTTTTTTAAATTTTCTTTCAAAATTTTTATACTATTCAAATACATGAAAAAAAAAATATATATATATATATATATATATTTTTTTTTTTTTCTCTCTTTCACTTCACTTTTTACCACTTTCACTTTCCATCATTTCTTTTCTTTCTAACCAACAGACCCATAAAGATTGCTGCTAGAAACCCCAGCACACATTTTGCTAGATTTCTAAAAACTCCTTTTAAATTAAACCAATTGCGCTTAGGAACACGAGAAACCACCTATCTTCTACCCAACAAAACCCCACTCCTAGAAGCTTTCATAACCTTGCACCATCCCACACAAACCATTGGCAGCAACCACCTAAATTTAAAACAACTAATTTTAAGCACTTAGGAACCACAAGCAAACACCTATCTTATACAAACTGACATCCTATTCCTAGAAGCTTTGATAACCTCACACTACAAACCATAGGCGACACTATAATTAATTTGTTAAAGCTATCCTACATCACCCCCAAATGGTTTGTTTGGACATATAAAGCAATCCACGCCAAGGACTTGCAAACGGATGTGATGATTTCTCGGCAAACAAAAAAGTATCCATCTCCATGATTATATGCACATAGCAGACCTACATGGAAAATCCTTCAATAAGCCTAAATTCAGGGAGTATTTAGGGTCCAGTTATAAAGCAATAACTCATCTCATTAGTTTTCCAAGAGTTTGATTATGTCCGAAGTAGGGCTCCAAGTTCCTAGCAAGTTTCTTTCCATGATGCAAGTTCATTCGAGTCCACTTATGGTTAATAGATATCAATCTTTATTCCTAGCAACATCAATTTAGTACTATGGAAACAAAGATCCACATACCATACTAAGGCCTGTGGTCATACCCCAACATGATTTTTTTTTATTAGTCATACTCTTCAACATGATAGCTATGGTGAACATGAAGCAAAGATTCAAGAGATTTAGATGATTGAATGTTTGGAACATACAATAGAAGATTTACAAAAGGTTTAAAAGGTTCAAGAATATTGCTTTAAAAGCTCAAACATATAATGAGCACTCTCTATATTCTCTTCTTCTAACTCAACTATTCATAAAAGGGAAGTTACAACTCTATACATAGCCCAGAAAATTAGGTTCCTCAAGAGTTAAGTACCCAAAAGTTGGGTAACCTACTAGCTGGCATGCATCCTATTCATAAGTTAAAAAAAAACTGCAACTAGGGGGCTAAAAATAAATATTTGTTAGGAAAACGAAGACCACAAATTGAACAGGTGTCCAAGCCAAACTTCATCCCAAAATTTCTATATCAATGCTCTGAGTTATAGTTATGCTGGTGCATAGCCCACACACCATGCAAAAATTTCAAACCTCAAAGACAAAAAGGTAATAAAATGAATCAGGAAAAATCCAACTCAATTTGATAAAAATTAAAGTTATTAAGCACAAAATTAAGTATCAGATTACAATCATAAACAAATTTTGTCAATGGAACATAGAAACCAACCTGCCAGAGCAATATTTGCAAGAAGCTCACTATTCATCGTTGCAATCACAAAATCAAAACTTTTTTAACAAAATTTGAACTGCTCGATGTGTCCCCAGTCGCCAATAAAGCACAGAAACCAGGATCCGCTGTTAATACATTAAATAATGAAATATTTTCAAGATTATCATAATATCTTACAAGTAAACAAGAAAGGCAATCTAACCCAGCTTAAAATGATATTCTATACAAAACAAACAGTAATTGTACGGGTACCAATGATTATCATAATTAGTCTTATCAAGATTAAGATAGTATTTGTCTATAAGAAAAAAGTACAATTTTTCTACTATTGTGTATACAGCAAAATTGGGGTCACTATCCAACTTAATCACTCCTGGGAGGGATGAACTGGTACAGACTACCATTCGCCTAAAGTGCCGGCCTTCCAATCGAATCCGCGATCTCACTCTTGTATAGAACAAAATTGTAATCTAATTAACATTAGAACATTTAACAAATAAAGATAAAACAATTGCCTTTTCAAGTTATCCATAAGAGTAAAATTTAATCTTTTCAAGATTTTCTTGCTTTTCTTGAAATCAGAATTCCAAGACCAAACCAGTCAAGACCCATCTGCTTCAATTCAGTATAAACACTGTTTCTTTGGTATTTCTTCAACCATCAATCCAAAATACAAAAACCCAATATCAAATGAAAAAGTGAGACTAATTCATGTCACGGAGATATATGCATACATATGGACATATAATTTGTACCTGGGAGGAGATTTAAACAGATAGGAACCCTTTTTCTGTCTCTTCTTGTCGCTGTACATGCAGATCGGAGAGAGAGAGAGAGAGAGGACGTTATTTGCAGAGATAGGGTTTTACTGAGAGGAGTTAATTGAAAAGGGGAAGTTAACTGTTACGTGGGATTTTGGCTTCTGTTAAGTGGAGCCACGTCTGGGAAGGTTTTCTGACCAATTATATGTCGCCATGTCATATTATGGAAATCTGGGCAATTAACCGGCAATTACACAATTTGAAAATAAACAAATATCAATTTTTTTAATTTTTTTTTTATGGTTGTCGTTGGTACTCCCCATCTTCGCGGAGAATTCAATTTCACTAGCTCTAAGTCAGAAATAGCGGGACTGTTGTTACACCATTTGTGCATATCACTACTTATACGACAAGAAATTTCACTGCCTTTAAGACAATTAGAATTACTGTCATTATTTATCGAAATTTCTATTCAAAACTTGTAACACTTTTTCTTCTGTCTGGTATCATTTTATTTTTTGTTATCTCATATTCATTTCTCGCATAACACCGTATCCCTCTTTTTCATCGGTGCAATTATAATTTTACTATGCATATGATAAACTCAAAAATCATCTAAATCAATCTTTTTTTAATTAATTTTTTATTAGTGTTACTTCTAATGTTTCATATATATTAATTCCTTGTTGTTTCATGTTTGTTTTACATTCATCTTATCATTTATATCTTCTCCACACTTTAGTTTTTTTAGCATATGTTTTATTAATTCTCAACCACTCTACTATGTAAGATGATATGTTAACCAAATTTTTTGCTAAATCAATGTAAATCACAAAAACTTCTAGTAAATCAATGTCAATGATTCACATTGATTTAGTAAAAGTTTAAGTAAACTTTTTTTAGTAAGCAGTGTTGTTGGTATAATTATTGTCTTGTAAAATTTATTTTTTAGCTTAAAAGGTTTGCAATCGCATAATACACCTAATGAATTCCTTCATTCAGATCATCCTGAATGAAATAGACCTATACTCCTCTAAGATCCCCCAGGTTATCCATCTTAGGGGTCAACTTAAAGAAAGTTGAACCGACATGTTTTAATAGATTTTCACTTCGAAAGAAGTTTAGTACAATTTTGCTAGGATCGGTCCAATAACTAGGCCGAAGAAGCGATTATTTTAGGCCCTATCTAAAATGAAGGCCCCATTTTTTATAAGGAAATTTGGAGATCGGTCCCCATATATGAACTTATTTAGAGATAAGTCCGTCAAGAAAACTTATTTGGGATTGTGAGGTTCCTGTTAAGGATGCGCAGTCCTGGTATCCCACATCGGTTACGAAGGGGGGGAGTGACTGGGCTATATTGGGCCACCCCCTCTACCTCTTTTAAGAGGCGGCTTGGGGATGTTACAGGTTTTAAGTCTATTTTTTATCAATTTTATTATTGTAACTCTTCCATGTAAGAATGTTATAAACGATATTTATAGACACAATAATCAGTCATATACATCTCCTTCAAATCTGGCTACAATCTTTCAAGCCACAATATTTTTTATCTGAAAAATAAGAAATCGGTATTTACTAAAAATCGTTCATATTCAAATTTCAAATTCATTACATTCCATAAAATATTAATATTTAAAAAATAACAATACTAACATACTCAACAAAAACAGTAATATGATCACTAAAAAAATAGTAACATGCTCACAAACAAATAGTAATATGATAAAAAATTAATAACAATTAGAGATTTAATTATGTTAAAGTGGGCATTAACCTTGAAACCAAAATTAAAGATAACTCATACATTAGTACTAAATTAAAGTGTTATAGATTTCGATTTTGTTGGGCAAGACAATTGAGTATTCCTTAGTTGTGTTACTGTGAAAAAAGTTCATATTGTTGTATACGAACCGAAAAATGGAGTTCAAAATTTCGATGTCTTGATGTTTACAATTGGTGTTGAATGTTGTAATTCAACTGTCGATTGTTATTCATCATTTTGTAAATTTTTAATTTATGGATCGTATTTTCACTAAAATCATTAAAAAGTTGATGTTACTATAAAAAATTATTGTCTTGTATTTTATAAAATTAGATGTGTTACTGAACACAAAATTTTGATGTTACTGTGAATATTAAAGTATATGTAACATAATATACGTCTCAAAGTTTGTAATTGTATGTTAAAATTTACTATAGTAATGTTAGTGTCAGTATAGTAACACGACTGTACTGGTAACACGATTCTAATTGAAATTTTAATCAAATAGTAACATGAATGTTACTATATATTAACATTCGTGTTACTGAACTCTGTTGGCATTGTTTAGCCTCCCTATATTATGTATTATTATTATTAAAGAAATTTTGTGATCTGATTTTGATTTAATAGATCAATAATTTGTTCGTACATTAAACTTTTCATATATAACTATCAGAATATACAATTTTCATATAAAACTTTGATTAATTATCATAATATTTAATAAACGGTTTTCATATATGCTTAATCAATGGTTTACATATATGTCTCAATGATCTAACATATATGAATTTCTATAACTAAACAAAACTAATACTGTTAGGAGTAATTTTGAGATTTAAAAAATAAGTGAAATTAAGTAGCTATATATAAGTTTAAACATGGAATTACCTCCAAATAAATTTTCTTGCAGGACTTAAGTCATTATAAGTTCATCTAGTGGGACTCACCCTCAATTTTCACTTTTTTTATAAGTATTCAATATGATCCAAACCAAAAAATTAAACTCAAATAAAATTGAGTCCAAACAAAAATGTCCTATACAGTTCAAAATAAACAAATTTGGGTCCAAAAGTGTTTGCAGCATAACAAAAGTAAAAAACTCATAACCCATTTCGTTAAAAACATGAAATTTTAACAAAAACAAAAGCAGTTATCTAGCTGTCAAATGCAAAAGTGAAAAAATTGGTCAAAGAGTCAATTACATCGATCAAACAAATTCTCTCTCTCCTGTGGCTCTCCCGTTAAAACATCAACCCCCACCCCCCTTCTCTCTCGCACACACACTTAATTTTTGTTTCCATCTAAAAACAAAATAAATGATTATCTCTCTTCTTTGTCTTGTGACCGCCTTTCTAATTCACACAACAAATGTCATCAAATGAGCCGCGGTATATTATTTTATGCTCGCACTTTCTCTTTTTCAATGTTATTTTGTACAAAATATAATTTCAATCAACTTATTCTATTTGTTTTATTTTTTAATAGATGATATTAAAGAAGAATCACATTATAATATCTTTAAGTTTTAGGAACACTAATGATAAAATTAAGCGTTATTGTTTTATAATTTTAATTTTTATTAAGTTTTTTCTTATAGAGAGCATTTGATTGATTTTATAAAAAAAAAATTGAATTGTCAAAAAACTATGTCTACTAAAAAAACAACAATTTAAATACATGGAACTTAAAAAAAACAGAGAAAAATAAACTTATTGAATCACAAAAAAAAAAATCTTTTAATAAATTTACTATTAGTAGTAAAAAAATAACAAAAGTTTTGAATAAACTAGTTATAGATCTTAAATAATTAGATTTTTGTATAATAGATCTGTATTATAGAGGTATTTTAATACCACCAAGAGAGAGAGTATTATAATCCAATTCAAACGTATTATTCTACACATTTTTTTATTATAACCTTCAAGCCAACTGATAAAATCAAGTTGTTATCAATGTTACAAACACTGATTAAATGTATTTTTGTTAATTTAACATTAACACGATGAAATAATTTCCTAACCAAACAGTCGATTGGATTGAATAAGTAATATCCAACGTTATGATGTGTATTGTCAAACTCTATATAAAATTACGTATTATTCTAATACACTATTTAATATTGTCTCTTATCTATTTGTATTATATTAGACTAAATTGTTTATCTAATCCATTTATTTCTAATACGACAACCAAACAAGCCCATACTGACTTGCAAATTAAAAGGACAATTACAGTTTTTAATAGCAAGGCTATACCTTTGAAAGGTAAAATTATAATTGAGTGAGAAAAGTTCATCCATGATCGATTATAAGATTCCCTTNGACAATTACAATTTTTAATAGCAAGGCTATACCTTTGAAAGGTAAAATTATAATTGAGTGAGAAAAGTTCATCCATGATCGATTATAAGATTCCCTTGAGCAATTGTAATTTCTCTTTTACGAGTTATAATTTGACATTTAAAAGTTGTAACTCAATATTTAAAAACTTTTACGATTGATCCTAAAAAACTGTGATCGATTATGATTTTACAAGTTATAATTTATACCTCAAAAGATTGTAACTTCATCTTAAAAAGTTAGTAATTTTTCATATAGTACCGAAGACAGTAGCATAGACTTTCTCAAATTATAAATATCGATTAAACCAACTCGATTGAACTATCCTTGCGAAAGAAATCTTATATTTACCAAAGAAGAAGATTAACCGTACGTTTATAATCTATATGNGTTAGTAATTTTTCATATAGTACCGAAGACATAGACTTTCTCAAATTATAAATATCGATTAAACCAACTCGATTGAACTATCCTTGCGAAAGAAATCTTATATTTACCAAAGAAGAAGATTAACCTTACGTTTATGATCTATAAGACCCAATCTTTTTCATCATTTATGGTAGATGACGTTGATGCAGCAACACTAAGTTTTGTAGGAAGATGTAACTTCANATCTATATGACCCAATCTTTTTCATCATTTATGGTAGATGACGTTGATGCAGCAACACTAAGTTTTGTAGGAAGATGTAACTTCAACGAAATTATTACAACAATGATTTGAATGAGAATGAGAATATAAATCTTACGAATCGTGGAGAGCAAGTTAGCTCATAATCTATCTCATCTAACATACCCAAAAAAGTCTAGGCCCCACCCAGCAAAAGTATTCCCACAAGCAAAATAAGTATCCAATAAGGTCCTCATTCAGTCATAACCAGCCAATACGCAATGCTTCTGTACATAACTAACTTGACGCAATGTCCCCACCACGATGCTCCCTTTGTCCCCATTCACACTGTTGACCCAAAGTCATTGAACATTCTGGAATTCCCCAGATTCTCCCAATAAATAAATTAATACTTGATTTTTTATTTTTTTTTTATATTCCAGTTGTCCTAGTGTATTACTACAGTATTTTTTTTTACTTATGTACCAAATTAATACTGGATCTCGGGTAAAAACGTCTCTTCACACAAGAGGATAAATCTATAGACGATAGCCCTTAGGATACACTCCATGGGATATTCAAACTCGTGTGGTTGAGCTATTGTAAACCAACCCCTACGGTTAATACTTGTTAATTCTATAATATAAAACAGTGCACACTATAATTAGTGTTTAAATTTTTTTATTTTTATTTTATGTTTATAATTTAATTTTGAATACGAATACAAATATATTTATAATTGATAATTTTTTTTATTACACTTTATTTTCAGACACGAACAATATCTACAAAAAGTTATAAACTATAATAATTCTTGGACAAACCGTGGAGCACAAGCTACCTCATAATGTCTGTCATCTAATCTAACATACGAAAAAAATCTATGCCAGCAAAGTAGTATACCCACAAATGTTACTTGCACAAAAAGTAACAAATAAGGTCCTCCTTAAGTCAGAACCTGGCCAAAACGCAAGGCTTTCCGTACATAACTAACTTCACCCAAAGTTTCCTAACCACATGTCGTGTAGTTACTTATTGGTTAGGACTTTATTTCCTCCTAAATTACGAGTACTGCTCCATACTTGGTCACCACGAAATGTTATTTGTGTTATTTCACACACACCTTGATCTATTTAAAGCCAAACACAACAGACTGCCTCGACCATCTAGTTTGATTGAGTAGTGAGAACTGAATGGAGCAGAGTAGCGACAATCGAGGAAGTGGCGGCTCTGGCCGTGGTCATTGCGGCACCAGAAGTAATCGTGGTGGTGGTGGTGGCANCTAACATACGAAAAAAATCTATGCCAGCAAAGTAGTATACCCACAAATGTTACTTGCACAAAAAGTAACAAATAAGGTCCTCCTTAAGTCAGAACCTGGCCAAAACGCAAGGCTTTCCGTACATAACTAACTTCACCCAAAGTTTCCTAACCACATGTCGTGTAGTTACTTATTGGTTAGGACTTTATTTCCTCCTAAATTACGAGTACTGCTCCATACTTGGTCACCACGAAATGTTATTTGTGTTATTTCACACACACCTTGATCTATTTAAAGCCAAACACAACAGACTGCCTCGACCATCTAGTTTGATTGAGTAGTGAGAACTGAATGGAGCAGAGTAGCGACAATCGAGGAAGTGGCGGCTCTGGCCGTGGTCATTGCGGCACCAGAAGTAATCGTGGTGGCGGTGGCGGCAGAGGTGGGAATTACCCACGTAACCAGCACCATCAGCAGGGTCAGTATCAAAGTGGTGGTGGTGGAAGAGGAGTGGGTAGGGGTCGGGTTCCCACCCAGACCGGTGATCAGCAACGGGGTAATAGGCCGGGTCAAGGAGGTCAAGGTGGTGGCAAGTACAGGCCACACCAACAGAGTGGTCAGGGTGTGGGGCCTGCAAGGGTGGAATCAAGTGAAGGGTGTGTGGTTGGTGGACGAGGAGGAGCGGGTGGTGGAAGAGGAGTGTGGACTGCGAGGCCTTCGGGACCCACTTTTGTGCCTGGTCAATCCCAACCTCAGTCCTTGCCTGGTATGCCTCTTAACTTTTTTATTTTACATTTTACTTTGAACATGTATGTGTTAGTAGGGGAGAGAGAGCGTAATGGTACGCTTAAGGTCAGTTGTGTTATCTCTGCGTGTAAGGGATTTATAATTTATAAGTATAGAGTTCTAGCTGTGGTGGTGACGTAACGTCAAGCTACTAAGGCACTATGTTAACAGAATAATGATTATTCGATGATTGTTCTTTCACGTACGTTGACTCTTCCTAAACTCTCGAGGTTTAGACTAGACTGTAATCTTGAGTTAAACCTGATTTGTTTTTTGATGGTTTGAGCTCAATCCATGATTTGGCCTCAAGTCTAGTTTGAATCTGGGCTCGTCAGGTTAGACTCAAATGAGTTGATTAAAGTTAAATAGGGTACAAAACAATAATTTCTACCAGGCATGAATTTGACACGAAACCAACTAGAAATGATTATAACTAAATTGGGTATGAGTGTGGGTAAATTTTGATACGGCAAGATAATAATCGAGACGGCACACAACCCATTGATAATCACGTGTGTGTGGAACATGGATAGGCTATATGTTTATTCTTAAAGAGTTTTAGCGCAATTAGGGCGATGTATAAATGTTGGTTATCGTGTTTTTGTGGTTTGCTTAGTGTGTAAGATCACTATAAAGTAGGCATGCTTATTGTCTTTTTTTTTTAAAGAGTTTTTTATTATTTATTTATTTGGATAAAGTTATGTTGAACAAATCTTGTATTCAAAGGATGTGTCAAAATCTCATGCATTGAATATTTGATAGAGTTAGTGGATCCCACTAATTCAACCACCTGCATTGATTTGAGATACAAAATTTAAATAAATATTTATGCAGCATAGCATTGCTTTATTTATTTAATTTAATTTTTTTTGTTTGGGGGGTGGGGGGGTTAGTTATGCTTATTTTTTGATTGAATGTAGAAGGTTTGCATAACATGAATTTTTTGATAAGAAACAAAGACTTTCAGATTCAGAAATTTATTTATCCATTCTATGATGTTGGTTTCATTGTTTTTCAAGTAAATTGTGTTGGTGTATATTCTTCAATATGGAAAAATTGCTTATTAAGATTTATGGAATGATATTAAATTTAGAAATAAGCTAAACAGAAACACGTAAATATGCTTAATGTAATTATTAGCAAAACAGGAACATGCAAGGAAAAATAGTAACATACTAACATGTAACACTGCAATAAATAAATGAATTGAACATTACACAAATCCACGAAAGTTTTCTCGAACCGATTAGTGGGTCTCATTTTAATTTATGCTCAAAGTAGGCCAAAAATCAGATTTTCTGCGTTAGTCCAACAAATTGATCATGATTTATTGGTTTAGGTCTATTACTAGTTTGCAAGATTGAGGAGGTACTTGTTTTGTTTAAAATGAAAATCATTACTTTGTTACGAAATTAAAAAGAAAAGCATTTAGTGTCAACTGTTATTGATAGTTCAAGAATTTTTGTTCACAACTGGTAATGGAAATGATGGTGATAGACATAGATTATGAAATTAAAAAGAACAATGCATTGGAACAAAATTTTGATCTTTGATTATAACATAATCAGAGGGTTATTGATCTTTTCGTATTTTGATTGGCTTGAAGCTTTTGTGCTGACATGAAAGTGCAAGTATATGTTTTTCTGCCTTGGATATAATGTGTATGTATGGCCATAGGCTTGATTGGGGGTTTATAAAGTTCAGTGGTTGTTTTATTTTTCTGCACAGCTCCTGTTATTCCAAATATCCAATCATTGGAAATTTCAGAGCAGAAGCCACCATCAACTCTTCTGGATGGTAGGGAGAAAAAACTTCCCATAAAACGGCCTGACAACGGGGGCAAGCTTGCAATCAGGGAGGTAAGGCTTCTCGTCAACCATTTTCCTGTCAGTTTCGATCCAAAGAGGATGGTATTCCACTATGACGTGGATATTAAACCAGATATGTCTCCACACAATTGTTCTGCAAAGAAATCAATGTCAAAATCTGTTCTGCGTTTGATCAAGGACAAACTATTCTCTGATGATCCAACGCGATTTCCTCTGAACATGACTACTTATGATGGCGAGAAGAACATTTTCAGTGCAGTGCCATTGCCCACGGGGAATTTCAAGGTGGAATTGTCTCGTGGGGAAGAGATGAAGAGCCGCTCCTATATATTGACAGTTAAGTTGGTAAACGAGCTGAAGTTTTCCAAGCTAGAGGATTACTTGAGTGGAAACCTTTTGTGTATCCCTCGTGATATACTACAGGGGATGGATTTGGTAATGAAGGAGAATCCGTGTAGGCATAGGATCTCTGTTGGGCGAAGCTTTTATTCCAAAGAGTTCAGGGAGCAAGATGACCTCTGGTGGGGCGTTGCAGCGTTTAGAGGCTTTCAACATAGCCTAAAGCTCACCTCCCAGGGTACAGTCTTATGTTTGGACTCTTCAGTTATGGCATTGCGTAAACGATTGCCGGTCATAGAATTCCTTATGGAGCATTTTGATGTAAGTGATGTCAGAAAGTTGAAAAGAGGAATGATGACAAGTGCATTAAAAGGATTGAAAGTTAATGTAACTCACCGCAACACCACACAGAAGTTTATTATAGCAGGGTTAAGCAGTCAAAATACAGGAGATCTTAAATTCCCTCTTGAAGATCCAGAGGGGAAGCATCCACCAAGGGAAATTAGCCTTATCGAATATTTCAGGGAGAAATATAGGACAGAAATTATGTACAAGGATGTTCCCTGTCTAGACTTGGGGAGAGGTGATCGAAAAAATTATGTGCCTATGGAATTTTGTACTTTGGTGGAGGGGCAAAGGTATCCGAAGGAAGACTTGGATAGAGACACAGACTGGTTATTGAAGAAAAAATCAATGCCTCGACCGAAGGAAAGGAAAAACATTATCTGTGAGATGGTGCAGGCTGAAGATGGACCTTGTGGGTATGTATTTGCACTTAAACCTCTACATTTCAGCATAATTTGTTGCACAGTAGTTTGGTTGCTGCTCTAAATTGTTTTTTAACAAGATATTTTTGGCGTAGAATATTGTGTGGTAGTGGTAGTTTTATATTAAGCCTCTTCATTTTTTAGCACAATTTTACTTAATCCTCCACGCTTATGTAGTAAAATATTGTGTTGATTTTCATTTTGTCGATAATGCAAATGTCAATCCCTTTTTGTGGTCTTTCAGAGATGTAGCTCAAAATTTTGGAATTGTAGTTGACACTGCCATGACAAGAGGACTTGGTCGTGTTATTGAACCACCTACTTTAAAAGTTGGCAATGGGAATATGATAAGAGTTGACAGGGAGAAATGTCAATATAACCTCGTTGGTAAATCTGTGGTGGAAGGCAAGCCAGTCGAGCGATGGGCCTTGATAGATTTCAGTTCGTTTGATCGTTATAATAAGCTGAATTCTGGTGTTTTCATTCAGAATCTGAGAAATAGATGCAGAAGTCTAGGCATCCGCATGGAGGAACCTGTTGTGCGCCGTTCCACAGACATGCATGAATTCTCTGGTGTCAATGCAATTCAAGAACTTCTTGCAAGTGTGGTTAAGGAGGCTAATGGGAAATGTAAGGGTCCGTTACAAATTATTGTTTGTGTGATGACCGTGAAGCATCCTGGAAAAAAGGATCTTAAATGGGTCTCTGAGATTCAGATTGGGGTATTGACTCAATGTTGCTTGTCCAGTACTGCCAACAACAAAGGGGATGATCAGTATTATGCTAACGTTGCTCTCAAGATTAATGCCAAAGTTGGGGGTAGTAATGTTGAACTAATTGAACGACTCCCCTGTTTTGAGAGTGAAGAACATGTTATGCTTGTGGGGGCTGATGTCAATCACCCTGGTGCGTGGAATGCAACATGTCCATCAATCGCCGCGGTTGTTGCGACAATGAATCCAGCTGCCAATCGTTATGCCGCAAGGATTTGTCCCCAGGAGCACCGAAAGGAGAAGATTCTGAATTTTGGGTCCATGTGTTTGGATCTAATCAACACCTATGATCGGCTTAACAAAACCAAGCCAAAAAAAATTCTGATATTTCGAGATGGGGTAAGTGAAGGCCAATTTGAAATGGTTCTTAACGAAGAATTACTTGATATAAAGAAGGCTATATGCACTGAAGATTACCACCCAACAATCACTCTTGTTACTGTCCAGAAGCGACACCCGACTCGACTGTTTCTTGAGAATGAGAGGGATGGGGGTGCATCTGGTAACGTGCCTCCAGGAACAGTTATAGATACAACAATTTGTCATCCTTTTCTATTTGATTTCTATCTTTGCAGCCATTATGCAATCCTCGGGACAAGCAAGCCGACGCACTACTGTGTCCTCTGGGATGAGCATAAATTTACGTCTGACCAATTACAGAAGCTCACATATCACTTGTGCTTCACCTTTGCACGATGCACCAAGCCTGTCTCGCTTGTCCCTCCAGTTTACTATGCTGGCCTTGTTGCGTTCAGGGGACGTGAATATCAAGAGGTGGCAGTGGAGTTGCAGTCTCATGCTTCAGCCGCATCTTCATCCTCTGGTTCACCATCATCATCTTCGACTTCAGCTGCTTCATTTGATGAGAGGTTCTACAAACTTCACCCAGACCTCGAGAACGAGATGTTTTTCATTTGAGCGGCCAAACATGGTCGTCTAAATTTCCTTCACCGTTGAGCTATTCTCTATATCGTTCGCTGCTGGAAATGCCCAAACGCCACTCAAATCTCCTTTCCTAGGAGCACTAGTGAACGAGTGTGTGCGTGAATCTAATGGGGTTTCAAGTCCATTTGCTGCCTGTTTGCATGGTTCTTAAAGCCATGTGGAACTAGAGGCCGGCATATGTTTAAGTACTGTTTTCATTTTCATTTTGTGTGTTTTTGTGTGGATGTTTGTTTGGTTTACTGGTTACCTGTCATGTTGGTAAAACATGAGTATAGTCAGTTGCGTTTGATGTTTGTGTGTGTGTGTTGATCAAGCTATGGAGAATGTAATATTTACAAATAAATAAAGGACTTGATGCTTGAGTAAGTTTCTAATTTGAACTGAATTTGAATGTACATGTCTTTTGGATTGTTCAACTATATGCCCAAATCTATATGTGCTTATGCCTACAACTGAAGTTCTTATTGCTGATTCTTTGGGTTCAATAATGTTCTATTAGAAAGCTGGTGCACAAAGAAGATGAGTAGGGGAGTGGGCGATTTGTAAATGAATATTTCTTATCAAATTTCAATCTTGACGATTGAATACTATTTCTTATCAGAAAATTAGAGGTTAGTCCTCTTTAAAGAGACTTGGACAATGAGTTGTCTGTTTTTTTGCAAACATACCAGTACCAATAAAATTATATCAAACTCATGTCCATTCAGAAGAAGAATTCACCAAAATTATATTGTAGTCCTTATTTGAGAACATGTAACTGTTCCATGTTCCTGTATGTATTTTCTATTGGTACAAAATTTTTAGCATCAATTTATTCATGTCAATTCTAGATTTGTATAATGTTTGTATTTTCCCTTTCAAGTTGAAGTAAAACAACAAAGAAAGGCAATGATCTTACAAAACCTAAAACAAAACCATAAATAGGAACCAAATACCCAAGAATTGGATTTCCACAAGCACACACTCGAATGCAAAACCAGTAGAAATGTATCCCATAAGTGTGACCAAAGTAGGACCTCCACTGCAATTGCAACTTAGAGGATACCCACTGCTTCACCTTGTATATTAGCAACAGGAAAGAAACAATAAAGGAAAGACTAATTGTGCTCGTTTATAAGCCAAAATATGAAAGACTTGAAATTCTTCAGGTTCAATTAGGAAGTGATATACATTTATTCATAGAATTCATACTCACAGAAAATTCTCAATGCCAGAATGTGTACAGCCAAAATATGGAGACATTGAATTCTATGTTATTGTTCGTATCCCGTTCATAACTATAAACATTATGAAGAAATAGTGGAGAAGAAAACCATTTTCTTTTGTGGAGAGAAAAACTCTTGGACATTTTAAAAGAAAAAAAAAATGAAAGAATTCAAACCAATATTCTTTCAAGGGTAATATGGTCATAGACATACACATAAATATAGGTTCTGAAATAAATTAAAACGAAAAGGAATGATATAATAGTGATTTTGATATACAAGTACAAAAATAACATATTAGTAATTATAACTTTTTATAAGGGTATAATAGTAAATTAAAAAATTTTCATATTACCGTAGTTTTATTATTAGTATATACATATAGATATAACTATAAATAATTATTTGGATTAATCTCAAATTGCACCTTGAAAGATCATTCGAATTTCAATTTGCACCCTCAAAGATCAAAAATCTTAATTTGCACCTTCAAAGATAAAAATTTATATTAATGCGCACCTAAAACTAACAACCGTCAGTTTACTGTCTAAAATTTAATAGATAAATTATACCTAGATCCCCTCAGACTTGTCACTTAATCATCTAGACCCCTTACATTTTAAATGTTACTCTTACACTTCCTAATGTTTGTGCACGTGTAATACTTAAAACCCTTTATCGTTGATATCTGTTAAAAAATTTGGTTTCATCATAATAAAAAAATATAATTTCATATTACCCTTTATTTTGTGGCCCCATTATACTCTAAATTTCAAAATCAAGCTTATCATTTGAATGTCTAATGTATTGCAGATATTTATATAATGTTCTTTATATCTAATACAATACATCGCTTAAATAGAATTATTTAAATGCCCAATTGAGAGAATATTTTTAGTCATATTTAGATTCTCAAGGGATGTAGGTGTAATATTTCAAATGAGAGAAATCTAGGTGATTGAGTGACAATCATGAGGGGGTTTAGGTGTAATTTATCCATTTAGTTTTAGACGATAAACTGATGGCTGTTAATTTAGGGTGCGCATTGATATAAATTTCTATTTTTTGAAGATGTAAATTAAGATGTTTGATCTTTGATGGTACAAATTGAGATTCAAATAATTTTTCGGGGTGCAATTTGAGATTAACCCTAATTATTATTACAACAATAATTATAAGATTAAAAATTTTCATTAACCATACAAGAGAAAGTATAAGAATTAGTTGTTTTATTAAGGGTATTATAATAAATTAAAATTTTTTCACATAACTGTCTTTTATTAGTAGTAGTATAAATGTAGATATGCATTTCAATGCAAAGTTAATAAAATTCTTTTTTTTTGCTGAACAATTAATAAAATTCTCGTGATTCTATTTTTCCATTTCATTTACCAAGACCATGTTTTAAGGAAAAGAATTGGTGGGTGATGGCAATTAGTACTACTCATGAAAGAATAGAAGAATATTTTATTGTGTTTAGTGGGTGATCCACACATACTCAATCTCTATGTACAAAAGAACATCTATATGGGACCAAGTATTTTCACTATTAATACCTAGAAGTTGTAAAACCTTAGGGAGCGTCATACCATACTTAACTTTGGCCAGTGTCTCTATGTAATTTATCAAATTAGAGGGGAAAGAGTTTGGGAAATTTTCTTTTTTTACTTTATTATCAATGCAGTATGTGTGTTGTACGTGAATATTTTTTATATACAAAATATTAATAAAAAATATTATGTATATGTGATTTATTCGGTTTCAGAGGGGTGTTTGAGAGAGAGGGAGGGAAAGAGAGAAGATAAAATGTTTTCAAACTGGCTGGTGAGAGAGAGAAGTTAAAGGTTTTCCAATTGAATTGTATGGCAGTTGGAAAATTTTGTCCCGTTTTCTGAAAGAAAGAACTTGTTCAAAAACAAGGTTAAACAAAAAAAATAAAATTAAGAGACATGAATGATGTCGCTGTCACTGTCTATTTAGTTTCCAACGAGCAATCATTTAGTTGAGAATAAAAAAAGATGGAAAAGTATATTACTATGTTATAAATGATGTTATAAATCATAGTTAATACATAGTGGAAGAGTCATGACCCTCTGTCTACCTAATTTTCTTAATGATAATTAATATCAATGTATATATTAAACTGATTTTTTTATCTGATCTGTACATATAATTGTGATTTATAGTTATCTTCTTCATTGAAATCTATGGTTTTTAGTCCATAAAATATTCAATTATTGTTTAAATGATCATAATGACATGGTCCATTAAGTTTTTTTAATGGAAATAACCATGTGTTATTCTTTCAGACGGTATCACATGACCAACACGTGATCATTTCTATCAAAAACTTAACAAACTGTCTGTGTATGAATCATTTAAACATCAACTAAATATTTTAGGGGTTAAATTGACAAAAATAATAAAATGAAGACCAAACTGTCAAAACATGCGTATTTCAAGGACTAAATTAGTCTATTAACGCTAAAATATAATATATTACTCTATAATATATATTTTTAAAAAATATTAAAATTTTAAAATTCAAGTGTTACGTAAAAATATACTATAATTGTTTATATAAACTCTTAATGAAACATGAAACGATTAGAGTGATTGAAGAATTATGTTGATTTAACATAAATTATTTTAAAAAAATACGCAAAACATTATTTTTTATCTTAAAAATAAAATGGTTAAAATTTTGGATAAAAAAAATTCACATATGTAAGTATAATATTATCTTTATATTTAAATGAATAATATTATATTGATGAAATTTTTGAAGATTTTTTGAATGTTTTATTGAAAATTATAGTGATACATATATTTTTTAAAGGTAACGTAGCCAATTAAAAAGTTTCATAAATACTGATATTTATATATAGTAAATAGAGAATTAAAAGAGATGTTTGGAATAATTTATAAATTTAAACACATAAATATGCGATGATAATTTATATATTCAACTACGGAAGGATACTGTGATGTTTAAAAATTTTTGTAAGAGTAAAATAACGAATCAAAATTTTTTATACTTAGGCAAAAGTTTCATTTTTTATTAGTAGTATAGATGGAAAAAAATACATATATATCGACATAATGTTATCTTTATATTTGAAAAGAGTAAAAAATATTAATGAAATTTTTGAACATTTTATTGAAAACTATAATAATGCATATATTTTTTTAAGGGTAACGTAGTCAATTAATTTTTTTTACAGATATTGATATTTATACAAAGATAATAAAGAATTAAAAGAGATGTTATAGGATAATTTAGAAATTTAAATATACAAAGATGTAATTGTAATTTAGATATTTGACTATAGAAAGATAGTATGATATTTAGAATTTTTTATAAGGGTAAAATAGTAAATCAAAAATTTTCACTTACGTTGCTTTTATTAGTAGTATAGATTAATGTTGAGACTAATCGAGCTTGTGGTCCAGTGATTTACATTCCCTTGTGTAGGGTCCTTCCTGACTTCTATAAAGTTAGCAAACATGGTTTGATTCACAGCCCTTCCACTACTCCAATTGACAGTTTTGAAAGGCGAGAGTTGGTTTATAAAATGTTTGCGATTTTTCATCGATGTGGCCTTATTGGTGGGCTTTTCTTGTGGGTGTGAGTTACTATGATCACACCCAACACACCCAAGTAGGGGTTCCACTCTAATTGCCTCTCGAACCCTTTTTACACAGAAAAAAAAAAATTAATTTTAAGAATTTTGATAAATAAAATAATAAATAAATTCTTTTACAATCAAAATCTTCACTTTATATCACTTTTCATGACAGTGTAAACCCTACCTATGGTGGATAACAGGTTACCTCCTGGTCTCTCTCATCTCATCTCACATATCCAAAAAACTCACCCAGCAAAAGTCTAATACCCAAAAATATCACTTGCAAAGAAATTAACCAACATAAGCTTCTCTCATTAATTAAGTCATCACTGGTCAAAAAGCAAGGCTTCGGTATATAAGTATCTTGACCCATGGACCCCACCCCCATACTCTCTTTTTTCCTTGCGTTCACATTGGTGACGTTACTCCATCAATTTCTCAGTCTCTTCCCCCCGGAGAATATTGGGCACAAAGGAGACATTTCATTATTATTGACGCATTGTGTTATTATTTAATAATAAATTTATAAAAAAATAATATAAATCTCTCTCGTGAGATTCACAAGTTCACGTGTTATCATATCATTGAACGATTATATCATGTTAATATGATGACATTATATAATAGTTATATCCAATATTTTTTCATCGTAGAAACCTGATTTTGTGTTCTTGATAAAAACAAAATGTAATGCTGGTGGTATAAAGAGGATCAAATTGAGACCAAGGATGAATGGAATAGCGGTGGAATCGAATGGGTTGACTGGAGGTTTAGCCTTGTTGTGGGCGAAGGATATACAAGTTTCTCTATAAAATTTTTCTCGAAGGCACATCGATGTTCATGTTGTTGGGAACACTAGGTCAGGGGAGTGCCGATTGACTGGTTTTTATGGCAAACCTGATGCGCCAAGGCATTCGGAAACCTGGGCGTTATTACTCCATTTACATCTACGAAGTAATTTACCATGGATATGTGCAGGGGATTACAACCAAATCCTTTCAGTTGGAGAAAAGAAAGGTGGAAGAAATCGACCAAACTGGCAAACGAGAGCTTTTAGAGACACTCTGGACTGTTGTGCTTTGAAGGATTTAGGCTTCGCTGACTACCAATTTACATGGTGCAATAATTGGTTATCACTGCAAACAATCTGGGAGAGATTAGACAGAGCCTGTGCTAATAATGCGTGGATAGATTTATTTTCTAATGTTCGTGTATACCATAACAGTAGTGCTTCAGATCATTACAAAATGCTCATTGATATGAAGGCAATGAACCCAATTGTTTCACCCCTTAGGCGAAGAAAGAAGTTTCATTTTGAACCAACGTGCGTCAAAAGAAGTGATTGTGAAAATGTAATTAAGAGTTCATGGAATGCAGCGAATTCACAAATGGGTACTCTAGGCTTGATTAAGAACATTCAGAATTGCAGAGTAGGTTTGCTTAAGTGGAAAAAAGAGCATGTCGGTTTAGTGCCATCCAAAATTGGGAATTTGAAGAACCAGCTTGAAGGCCTCCAAGAAGGATCAATTTCCAAAGCAGTAAAACAACAGCAACATGATCTTAAAACGGAACTGGACGGGTTGATGGACCAAGAGGAAACTTATTGAAAGCAAAGATCGCAAATTAACTGGCTCAAAGAGGGGGATAGAAACTCTGCATTTTTCCATGCCTGGACATCACACAGAAACATAAAAAATCGTATTGACATGCTAAAAAATGAGCAACAAGAGTGGTGGGAAAGCCAGGACGAAATTGAGGGAGTTGTTGCATATTTCAAAAACCTGTTCACTTCATCTAAACCACAATATAGAGATCTTGAAGCTGTCTTGAGTAAAGTGGTGAGCAAAGTCTCTGATGAGATGAATTCAAGGCTACTGCTACCTTTCAGAGCAGATGATGTAATACTGGCTTTTTCTCAAATGTCTCCAACTAAATCCCCGGGTCCGATGGCATGCCTGCACTTTTTTTCCCAAAAGTAATGGAATATCGTTGGTCGTGATGTCCTTATTTGCGTTTTGTCTTTTCTAAATGGGGGTGATTTTTCGGTTAAGCTAAATTATACTCATATTGTACTCATTCCAAAGATCCCAAATCCGGAATCCATGACCCATTTTAGACCTATTAGCCTTTGTAACGTCTTGTATAAAATCATATCAAAGGTTTTAGCTAACAAGTTTAAAATGGCCCTTCCGTTGATATTGTCAAAAAATCAGAGTGCCTTTGTCCCAGGCCAATTGATCACGTATAATGTTTTAGTGGCTTTTGAAATCAATTATTATCCTAAGTGTAAAAATTGGGTAAAAGAGGGTCATGTTTCCTAAAAGTTAGATATGAGTAATGCCTATGATCAAGTTGAGTGGGTTTTCTTAGAAAGAATGATGGGTGCCCTAGGATTTAATCCACACTGGATTTATCTAATTATGCAGTGTGTTAAGTCTGTGTCATACTCCTTGATTTTAAATGGGGATCAAATGGGTTATTTTGTACCTAAAAGGGTATCCGTCAAGGACACCCCTTATTATCTTACATTTTTCTCATATGTGCAAAAGGATTGTCAGCATTATTAAAGGATGCTGAAAGTAAAAATTTGATTTATGATATTACAGTTGAAAGAGGCTGTCCCATAATATCTCACCTCTTCTTTACAGATGACAACTTGTTTTTTTTTAAGGCCTCAATATCGGAAGCACTAGCTGTCAAAGATTTGTTATATTTATATGAAGTAGCTTCAAGATAGCAAGTTAACAATGACAAATCAGCCATGGTATGCAGCAGAAATGTCCTAGATGTCAGGGCTAAAGAAGTAAGATCGATACTAGGGATTCTAAGAGTCCAACAACATGAGAAATATCTTGGTTTGCAATTGGTTGTAGGCAAATCCAAGAAATAGGTATTTGTAAGTATAAGAGAACGAGTATGGAAGAAGTTTCAAGGGTGGAAGGAACAATTATTGTCTAAGGCAGGGAAGGAAGTCCTCATTAAAGTATAGTCCAATCTATCTCGATCTATGCAATGGGGTGTTTCAAACTCCCAAATTATCTTTGCAACGAGCTCGAATCCTTGGCATCTAATTTTTGGTGGGAACAAAAAGATGAGGAAGAGAAAATTCACTAGGTGAAGTGGGCAGAAATATGTAAAAACAAAGCTAAAGGTGGTATGGGTTTTTGCGACTTGAGAACTTTCAATTTGGCGATGCTAGCCAAACAAGCTTGGCGAATTCACCATGAAACCAATTCCCTTCTTTCATAAAGTGTTGAAAGCCAAATATTTTCTGAATGATTCATTTATGAATGCTAAGCTCGGATATAGGCCCTCATACTCTTGGAGAAGCATTTTTGAACCAGGAGAGTTTTAGAAGCTGGATCTTGATGGAGAATTGGGGATGGATCCAAAATAAAGGTTTGGCAAGATAGGTGGATTCCTACTCCAACGACTTTTAAGGTTGTTACTCCCAAGAATACTTTGCATGACGAGGCCACAATCAATGATCTTATTGATTCAACAACTCATCAGTGGAAGGAAAGTTTGATCAATGAAGTTTTTCTAAGTCATGAAGCATAGACGATTAGGTGAATACCCTTGGGTTCCTCATTCATGGTAGATAAGCTCATATGACATTACGATTCGAAGGGTAGATTTTCTGTTCGAAGTGCATATCATATTGCATTTGATTGAACTCTAGCTTGCCCAATGAATCCTGAAGATGCTTCTTCATCATCAGGTTTCGAACATAACAATTGAAAATTCATTGGGAATTAGAAGTTACCAGATAAAATTAAAATATGCGCTTGGAGAATGGCGACTAATACTCTCCCTACTAATGAAAATCATATGTGAAGGAGGATTTAGACGGATGACATGTGTTGTGTTTGTGGAAGTAAATTTGAAATTGTGCTGCATATGGTGAAAGAATGTACTTGGGCCAACGAATCATGGGAATCCAGTAAACTAAACTATCTTATGCAGCATACAACAAGCCAAATCTATAGTTGATTGTGGGAAATGTCACAACAGATGAATCTACGTCAATTCTCCCTATTTTTGGTCAATTATTGGTTAATTTGGACGAATAGAAATGAAGTGTTATGTCAGAATTTGAAGAAGGACCCTGCGTTAATAAGTTATATGTCAACTGATTATATTGCACGGTACGAACAAGCAGTGGACTCCAGCGCTTTGGCACCAGCAACAGTAGACGCAATCTCTATGTGGTTCCCCCAAGTATAGGCTCTTTAAAGGTTAATTTTGATGGGGCCGTGTTCGAGGTAGAAGGAGCAAATGGAGTAGGCATGGTAATAAGAGATGAATGAGGTACCTTTGTTGCTGGCTTGTGTAGGAAAGTCATCTCCCCTTGTGTGGCACAAACAATAGAAATTTTAGCTTCTAGGGAGGCTGTCCACTTTGCTGTGCAACAAGGCTGTGATGGAATTGTCTTGAAAGGGGATTCAATTAACGTAATGAAGATACTCACAGATGTCGAAAGTGAGTTTGATCCGTTGGACTTTGTTTTAGCAAATATCAGGATTAGTCTACATACTCTTTGCTATTATTTTGTATCCACAGCTAGAAAATCAGAAAATAAGGTAGTTCATAAGCTAGCTAGACATACTATTATTGTTGATGGCGTGGCTATATGGGAGAAGGAGGTATCAACTTTCATAGTGCCCCTTCTCCTCTTGGATGCTCCTATTTAATCAAATTTCTACCGTTTCTCTCAAAAAAAAAAAAAGAAAATTCCTTCTCCCAACCCCCACAAAAAAAAATGAGAAAAAAAATAATAGTTATGCTCAATAGTTTATGATCTATGTGGCTTAACTTTTTTAGACTTCTCGTAAAAGACGTTGACGCAGCAACACTAAGCTTCCAAAGAAAAGATACAACTTCCACGAAATTGTTGCAGCAACATTAATCTTGAAAGCCTCGAATATTTCATGTGACTTTATGTCGGTTAAATTACTGTTAATAATATTTGAGACAATTTATTAAATAAATAAGATTATACAAAATTTTTGTCATTATGAGATTTGAGAAGGATTACACGAATTCCATCTAAACTTTATATGCATGAACGAAACTAGAGTCAAATATAATTAGTGTTGTACTCAGAATTTTTATTCAATTGGGTCATTGAACAATTTGTTGGGATTGTTGGGTCCATAAAAAATTTATCGCTCATAAATTTTTTAGTCCCAATATGAATGGTTTATTTTTGACCGAATTAGAGAAATGATCGACCAAGATTTGGATAAATTAGTCTGGATATCCTCTCTGATTGTAATATAAAAAAAAAAAAGAATAAATAATACATAAAATAAAAATATTATAAGAAGTAAGAACCAATGACATCACTTTACCAATTTATGACACTACTTCTCAGAAATTGTTCCGTCTCTTCCGCGCACTTTCGCCATCCACTCTTTTCATCCAACTTTCTGGAATTCTCCAGACTGTCCAACGCAAAAATTAACACCAGGGCTGTTTGGTGAAGGGTACGAGCGGTTTGACAAGATGAGTTTGAAAAAAATAGTTTAAAGAATCCTCAAATTTCATATTTGAATTAAAAATTTAATCTTGAATTTTCAAATCAAATCCGTAGTTGGCCCGAATATTAAACTCGTAACCGTGAGTTTGGTCAAACCTAAGAGGAGAGTGAGTTTGGGAAGATGGTTAAGGGATTAAGAATTCAAAAAAAAAATTATACCTCTTAACATGAGTATGAATTAGATTGATCAAAACTAAAACAGTTATTTACGGGATAAATAGTTGTTAATACTTTTGAAATATCCATAGATCTTATATGTGTATGTATTGCATACCAAACATTGATATGGACAAGATTCAATGTTGAATTCCATCTTTATAAAGAGGGGTTTCAGTTTAGGGAAGCAAATCCAAATCTTTCTCAAAAATCTATCAAAACAAGCCCATGTGGTGTTAATAACAAATTAATATGAAAATAAGCCCAACGAATGACAAAAATACGGAATTAGTTCTCAAACAATTCCTTTGATTTAAATATTGATGTACGTATTTAGAAGAAAAAATAACTGTAAATTTTAGTTTTGATATTTTCATTTATAGCTAATATTTGTCAATGTCAATAGAAAATAAATGATACACATTCACCAAAGGTAATTATAAGGTCATTTTGAACCAGTAATTAATAGCACGACAATAGTAGGTGCAATTTTATTTTGTTTCAATCGTTTTATCGATGATCATATAACAATAAAATAAAATATAAAATATAAATTTTACATTTATCCTATTTTAATTAGAAAAAAAATAAAAAAATTAGCACCAATTTTTTTAATACCCTAACACATCCGTACTTCATCAGTTACTCTGATTATTTCCTTTCACTTTCTTCACCCCCTCACAAAGTCTAACCCTTACTTTTTTTTGGTGCTTAAAAATGGACATATAAATATATCACTATACATCTTCGTTGGAGAATATTATTTTTTAGCATTATATAATTATTTATGATAAATTTTATTGCACTGAGTTGAAGTTAAAATTTCACTGCATATTTCAAGTGGGAAAAAAATAAGTTTAACCCCATCAAAATATTATACTACAAAGATTAGAGACTTACTTCATCAATTTTTATTTTTTATTTTTGGTTCAACAGTAAAAAATATTCAAATTAATTTACGTGCATCTCAATTTTTTTTTTTTTTTTTAGTTTGTTAAAAATAAGTCATTTAGGTGAATCACACTTAGATTAATATATTCATAAAAAATAAATTTATAATGATCTAATCTTATGATATTATCAAAATTCAAGTTAAAAATTTAATCCTTCTCTTATTATCACTTGAAGTAGCTTGCGGGTTATCCTACTTCATCAATTGCTCCGTCTCTTCTCTCACTTTCTTCACCACCTCACAAAGGCAAACCCCTTCTGGAATTTCCCGGATTCTCCCAAATGACACGTCGACAGGCACTAGTCCAGCACACTTGGTCACCACGAAAGGCCATTTCCGTCATTTCACACCCACGTTGATCTATATTAAAGCACAGCAACCCAACTACTCCCAAAGTATCCAGTTTACTTGAGCAGTGAGAGCACCGAAGAAAATCTTTTGTTTTTGCTGACTCAATGGAGAGAGGTAGCGACAACCGTGGAAGTGGTGGCTCTGGCCATGGTCGGGGCGGCGGCGGTGGTAGAGGTGGGAATTACCCACGACACCAGTACCATCAGGAGGGTCAGTATCAAGGAGGTAGTGTTGGCGGAAGAGGACGGGTTTGGGTTCCTACCCAGATCGGTGGTCAGCAGCGGGGTAATTACCCCGTTCACAAAGGTCAGAGTGGTGGGTCTGTTCAGTCTCCGTCTCCGTCTCCGTCTCCGTCTCAGAGAGTTCCTGATCAAACGAATCCTAGTATTCCTCTTAACTTATTTCTTTAAATCTTAATGCGAATATGAATGTGTTCAAGGTGTGACTCACAATTCCAAATACAATTAGCTAATTTAACACGAAATTGGCTCGAAATTAATGGGTGTATATATGTTGTAAGCTTGTGAATCTATTAAACACAGAGACAAGGAGCCGATGATCCACAATTATAGGTGGTTAGTACGAATCAAAGTATCCCCACAAATGTTACTTGCACAAAAAGTAACAAATAAGGTCCTCGCTAAGTCAGAACCTGGCCAAAACGCAAGGCTTTCCGTACATAACTAACTTCACCCAAAGTTTCCTAACCACAATGCTCCTTTTTTGTTCCCCATTCACATTGGTTACCCAAAGTCATCGAACCTTCTGGATTTCCCCAGATTCTCCCACTACATAAATTAATAATTTATGTTAATAACTAATTAACATGGATTCAAAAATAAAAAAAATAGTTGAAGAAAGAGTTATAGCTTTGGTTTTTTAATTTATAGGTTATATTAAACAATGGGGGATGGAAAAGGAACATTTAGAACCACCCCACTTGGAGTTGTCTGATACCCCCAATGAATTACTAAGGCCATAATTATGGTACTTAATCGAGTCGAATCGAGTTTTGTGAATTTTGATTCGAGTCTGTCAAGTTCTTTTTTTCAAGGAGTCTAAAATATTGTTCAAATTCGACTTGTTTAAAAAATGAGTCGAGTCCAAACTCATATGATACTAAGAAAATAATTTTAAAAAATTATAAAATATTTATTTTTTATTTGCAATATCAATCGTATTATCAATGTCTAATCTTTATTTTGATTCATTTATTATTCGTGTTAATTGATATTTCTATTTTTAGATTTCGTGTTGTGTTGTGTTAATAAATAAAATAATATTTCTAAATTACGAGTAAATATTGGATGTAACATTGACATTTCATTATCATTGACAAGTGATATCATCATCAAATAATAAATTTACAAATGAGTAAAGTGAATTACACTTGAGTAATTATTAAATGATATAACACATAAAATACTAAAATAAATAAGATTCACCTACTTAGGGCGTCTCTAATCCTTATTCAAATTTAGATTCAAATTTTAATTTGAGTAAAAAAAGTCTAAAAAACTTGTTCTAACCTTGACTCAAATTTATACCAAATCAAGAGAGACTCAATTTTTTACTCAAATAAAGAGAGATTCAATTTTTTACTCAAATATTTAATGGTGAGATTTCATCATCTTTTTAATATCTAATGATCATTCTTATTCCTTTTTAAATTTGAGTTTACTCTCATTTAAATTTAGATCTCTCATTCTTTAAATTTGAGTTTGGTCATCGGAGTCTTTTATATCAAATCAAGTTTTTTACTCAAATATTAATTTAAATTTGAATAAAAATTTGAGTCATGGTCGGAGATGCTATTGATATTTTATTTTTTTTCCTAAATTACGAGCACTGCTCCATACTTGGTCACCACGAAAGGCTATTTGTGTCATTTCACACACACCTTCATNTTGATATTTTATTTTTTTTCCTAAATTACGAGCACTGCTCCATACTTGGTCACCACGAAAGGCTATTTGTGTCATTTCACACACACCTTCATCTATTTAAAGCACCACACACCGGACTGAAGAAAGTCTTCGACTCTCCAGTTTGATTCGGTAGTGAGAACTGAAGAAAGTCTTTTATCGTAGCAGTTTCAATGGAGAGGAGTAGCGACAATCAAGGAAGTGGCGGCTCTGGCCGTGGTCGCGGCGGCACCGGAAGTAATCGTGGTGGCGGTGGTGGCAGAGGTGGGAATTACCCACGTAACCAACACCATCAGCAGGGTCAGTATCAAAGTGGTGGTGGTGGAAGAGGAGTAGGTAGGGGTTGGGTTCCCATCCAGACCGGTGATCAGCAGCGGGGTAATAGGCCGCATCAAAGAGGTCAAGGTGGTGGCGCGTACAGGCCACATCAACAGAGTGGTCAGGGTGTGGGGCCTACAAGGGTGGAATCAAGTGAAGGTTGTGTGGTTGGTGGAGGAGGAGGAGCGGATGGTGGAAGAGGAGTGTGGACTTGGAGGCCTAGGGGACCCACTTTTGTGCCTGGTCAATCCCAACCTGGGTCTTTGCCTGGTATACCTCTTAACTTTTTTGTTTACATTTTACTTTGAATATGTATGTGTCATAGTGAGATTGATGAATTAGCATGTTTATGATAGTTAGCTTTAGCCGGTGGTAAATGGTTGGGATATTGCACAAAAGTGGATTTATGTATGGAATAAAACAATTAATAAAACAGTTAACGACAAGAAATAATAATTGGGTGGTTGGGTCTGGCGATCTAACCAAGGTGGTTAGAGAATATTATTAATGAAATAGTACAGAGTACGAGTGCGCAATAATATGTTCAAGGTGAGATGTGTGAGATCAGTCAATATGTGTGGGGGATTTATAATTTATAGGCACAGGGCCCTAGCTGTGACGGTGACGTAAAGGTCAAGTTACTAAGGCACTACCTTGGAGGAATGACTATCCCGATAATTACTATCCCATGAGCGTTGACTCTCCCTGAACTCTTGAGTTTTGGACTAAACTGTAGCCTTGGGCTACAATTTGGTTTGTTTTTTAATGGTTTGGGCGCAACCCATGATTTGGGCTCAGGTCTGGTATGAATTTAGGCTCGTCTGATTAGACTCAAATGGGTCGATTAGAGTTAAATAGGGTATGAGCAATAATTTCTACCGGGCATGAAATTGACACATAACCAACTAAAAATGATTATAGCTAAATTGGGTATTAGTGTGGGTAAACTTTGATACGACGTGGTAATACTCAAGACGACACACAACCCATTGATAATCACGTGTGTGTGGAACATGGATAGGCTATATGTTTATTCTGAAAGAGTTTTAGCGCAACTGGGGCGATGTGTAAATGTTGGTTATCGTGTTTTTGTGAGTTGATAAGTGTGTAAGATCACTATAAAGTTAGCATGTTTATTTTCGTTTTTTTCTAAAGAGGTTTTTATTATTTATTTATTTGGATAAAGTTATATTGCATAAATTGTTGTACAAATTTTGTATCCCAAGTGATGTGTCAAAATTCCATGCATTGAATATTTGGTGGAGTTAGTGGACCCTACTAATCCAACCACCTGCATTGATTTGAGATACAAAATTTGGGTAAATATTTGTGTAGCATAGCATTGCTCTATTTATTTTATTTAATTTTTGTTTGTTTGTTTGTTTGTTTTTTTTTTTTGGGGGGGGGATTGAATGTAGTAGGTTTGCATAGCATGAATTTTTGAGAAGAAAACAAAGACTTTCAGATTTAGAAATTTATTTATCCATTCTATGATGATGGTTTCATTGTTTTTCAAGTAAATTGTGTTGGTGTGGATTCTTCAATATAACAAAATTACTTATTAAGATTTCTGGAATGATATTAAATTTAGAAATACGCTAAATAGAAACACGTAAATATGCTTATGTAATAATTAGCAAAGCAGGAACATGCAAGGAAAAATAGTACCATACTAACATGTAACGCTGCAATAAATAAATGAATTGAACATTACACAAATTCACGAAAGTTTATTCGAAACGATGAGCATATCCTACTTTAATTTATGTTCAAAGTCGGCCAAAAATCAGATTTTATAACTAAAATTCTGCGTTAGTCCAACAAATTGATCATGATTTATTGGTTTAGGTCTATTACTGGTTTGCAAGATTGGGTAGGTATTTGTTTTGTTGAAAATGAAAATCATTACTTTGATATGAAATTAAAAAGAAAAGTATTTAGTGTCAACTGTTATTGATGGTTCAAGAATTTTTGTTCACAACTTTTAATGGAAATGATGGTGATAGACATAGATTATAAATTAAAAAGAACAATGCATTAGAATNGTCTGGGAAGGTTTTCTGACCAATTATATGTCGCCATGTCATATTATGGAAATCTTGGCAATTAACCGGCAATTACACAATTTGAAAATAAACAAATATCAATTTTTTTTTTTTTTATGGTTGTCGTTGGTACTCCCCATCTTCACGGAGAATTCAATCTCACTAGCTCTAAGTCAGAAATAGCGGGACTGTTGTTACACCATTTGTGCATATCACTACTTATACGACAAGAAATTTCATTGCCTTTAAGACAATTAGAATTACTGTCATTATTTATCGAAGTTTCTATTCAAAACTTATAACACTTTTTCTTCTGTCTGGTATCATTTTATTTTTTGTTATCTCATATTCATTTCTGGCATAACACCGTATCCCTCTTTTTCATCGGTGCAATTATAATTTTACTATGCATATGATAAACTCAAAAATCATCTAAATAAATCTTTTTTTAATTAATTTTTTATTAGTGTTACTTCTAATGTTTCATATATTAATTCCTTGTTGTTTCATGTTTGTTTTACATTCATCTTATCATTTATATCTTCTCCACACTTTAGTTTTTTTAGCATATGTTTTATTAATTCTCAACCACTCTACTATGTAAGATGATATGTTAACCAAATTTTTTGCTAAATCAATGTAAATCACAAAAACTTCTAGTAAATCAATGTCAATGATTCACATTGATTTAGTAAAAGTTTAAGTAAACTTTTTTTAGTAAGCAGTGTTGTTGGTATAATTATTGTCTTGTAAAATTTATTTTTTTTAGCTTAAAAGGTTTGCAATCGCATAATACACCTAATGAATTCCTTCATTCAGATCATCCTGAATGAAATAGACCTATACTCCTCTAAGATCCCCCAGGTTATCCATCTTAGGGGTCAACTTAAAGAAAGTTGAACCGACATGTTTTAATAGATTTTCACTTCGAAAGAAGTTTAGTACAATTTTGCTAGGATCGGTCCAATAACTAGGTCGAAGAAGCGATCATTTTAGGCCCTATCTAAAATGAAGGCCCCATTTTTTATAAGGAAATTTGGAGGTCGGTTCTCATATATGGACTTATTTAGAGATAAGTCCGTCAAGAAAATTTATTTGGTTTTAAATCTATTTTTTATCAATTTTATTATTGTAACTCTTCCATGTAAGAATGTTATAAACGATATTTATTGACACAATAACCAGTCATATACATCTCCTTCAAATCTGGCTACAATATTTCAAGCCACAATATTTTTTTATCCAAAAAATAAGAAATCGGTATTTACCAAAAATCGTTCATATTCAAATTTTAAATTCATTACATTCCATAAATATTAATATTTAAAAAATAACAATACTAACATACTCAACAAAGACAGTAATATGATCACTAAAAAAATAGTAACATGCTCACAAATAAATAGTAACATGATAAAAAATTAATAACAATTAGGGATTTAATTCTGTTAAAGTTGACATTAACCTTGTAACCAAAATTGAAGATAACTCATACATTAGTACTAAATTAAAATGTTATAGATTTCGATTTTGTTGGGCAAGACAATTGAGTATTCCTTGGTTGTGTTGCTGTGGAAAAAGTTCATGTTATTGTATACGAACCGAAAAATGGAGTTCAAAATTTCGATGTCTTAATGTTCACAATTGGTGCTGAATGTTGTAATTCAACTGTCGATTGTTATTCATCATTTTGTAAATTTTTAATTTATGGATCGTATTTTCACTAAAATTATTAAAAAGTTGATGTTACAGTAAAAAACTATTGTCTTGTATTTTATAAAATTAGATGTGTTACTGAACACAAAACTTTGATGTTACTGTGAATATTAAAGTATATGTAACATAATATACGTTTCAAAGTTTGTAATTGTATGTTAAAATTTACTATAGTAATATTAGTGTCAGTATAGTAACACGACTGTACTGGTAACACGATTCTAATTGGAATTTTANGTTTGTAATTGTATGTTAAAATTTACTATAGTAATGTTAGTGTCAGTATAGTAACACGACTGTACTGGTAACACGATTCTAATTGAAATTTTAATCAAATAGTAACATGAATGTTACTATATATTAACATTCGTGTTACTGAACTCTGTTGGCATTGTTTAGCCTCCCTATATTATGTATTATTATTATTAAAGAAATTTTGTGATCTGATTTTGATTTAATAGATCAATAATTTATTCGTACATTAAACTTTTCATATATAACTATCAGAATATACAATTTTCATATAAAACTTCGATTAATTGTCATAATATTTAATAAACGGTTTTCATATATACTTAATCAATGGTTTACATATATGTCTCAATGATCTAACATATATGAATTTCTATAACTAAACAAAACTAATACTGTTAGGAGTAATTTTGAGATTTAAAAAATAAGTGAAATTAAGTACCTATATATAAGTTTAAACATGTAATTACCTCCAAATAAATTTTCTTGCAAGACTTAAGTCATTATAAGTTCATCTAGTGGGACTCACCCTCAATTTTCACTTTTTTATAAGTATTCAATATGATCCAAACCAAAAAATTAAACTCAAATAAAATTGAGTCCAAACAAAAATGTCCTATGCAGTTCAAAATAAACAAATTTGGGTCTAAAAGTGTTTGCGGCATAACAAAAGTAAAAAACTCATAACCCATTTCGTTAAAAACACGAAATTTTAACAAAAACAAAAGCAGTTATCTAACTGTCAAATGCAAAAGTGAAAAAATTGGTCAAAGAGTCAATTACATCGATCAAACAAATTCTCTCTCTCCTGTGGCTCTCCCGTTAAAACATCAACTCCCACCCCCTTCTCTCTCGCACACATACTTAATTTTTGTTTCCATCTAAAAACAAAATAAATGATTATCTCTCCTCTTTGCCTTGTGACCGCCTTTCTAATTCACACAATAAATGTCATCAAATGAGTCACGATATATTATTTTATGCTTGCACTTTCTCTTTTTCAATGTTATTTTGTACAAAATATAATTTCAATCAACTTATTCTATTTGTTTTATTTTTTAATAGATGATATTAAAGAAGAATCACATTATAATATCTTTAAGTTTTAGGAACACTAATGATAAAATTAAGCGTTATTGTTTTATAATTTTGATTTTTATTAAGTTTTTTCTTATAGAGAGCATTTGATTGATTTAAAAAAAAAAAAAATTGAATTGTCAAAAAAATATGTCTACTAAAAAAACAACAATTTAAATACATGGAACTTAAAAAAAAACAGAGAAAAATAAACTTATTGAATCACAAAAAAAAAATCTTTTAATAAATTTACTATTAGTAGTAAAAAAATAACAAAAGTTTTGAATAAACTAGTTATAGATCTTAAATAATTAGATTTTTGTATGATAGATCTGTATTATAGAGGTATTTTAATACCACCAAGAGAGAGAGTATTATAATCCAATTCAAACGTATTATTCTATACATTTTTTTATTATAACCTTCAAGTCAACTGATAAAATCAAGCTGTTATCAATGTTACAAACACTGATTAAATGTATTGTTGTTAATTCAACATTAACACGATTAAATAATTTCCTAACCAAACAGTCGATTGGATTGAATAACTAATATCCAACGTTATGATGTGTATTGTCAAACTCTATATAAAATTACGTATTATTCTAATACACTATTTAATATTGTCTCTTATCTATTTGTATTATATTAGACTAAATTACTTATCTAATCCATTTATTTCTAATACGACAATCAAACAAGCCCACACTGACTTGCAAATTAAAATGACAATTACAATTTTTAATAGCAAGGCTATACCTTTGAAAGGTAAAATTATAATTGAGTGAGAAAAGTTCATCCATGATCGATTATAAGATTCCCTTGAGCAATTGTAATTTCTCTTTTACGAGTTATAATTTGACATTTAAAAGTTGTAACTTAATATTTAAAAACTTTTACGATTGATCCTAAAAAACTGTGATCGATTATGATTTTACAAGTTATAATTTATACCTCAAAAGATTGTAACTTCATCTTAAAAAGTTAGTAATTTTTCATATAGTACCGAAGACATAGACTTTCTCAAATTATAAATATCGATTAAACCAACTCGATTGAACTATCCTTGCGAAAGAAATCTTATATTTACCAAAGAAGAAGATTAACCGTACGTTTATAATCTATATGACCCAATCTTTTTCATCATTTATGGTAGATGACGTTGATGCAGCAACACTAAGTTTTGTAGGAAGATGTAACTTCAACGAAATTATTACAACAATGATTTGAATGAGAATGAGAATATAAATCTTACGAATCGTGGAGAGCAAGTTAGCTCATAATCTATCTCATCTAACATACCCAAAAAAGTCTAGGCCCCACCCAGCAAAAGTATTCCCACAAGCAAAATAAGTATCCAATAAGGTCCTCATTCAGTCATAACCAGCCAATACGCAATGCTTCTGTACATAACTAACTTGACGCAATGTCCCCCACCACGATGCTCCCTTTTTCCCCATTCACACTGTTGACCCAAAATCATTGAACATTCTGGAATTCCCCAGATTCTCCCAATAAATAAATTAATACTTGATTTTTTAATTTTTTTTTATATTCCAGTTGTCCTAGTGTATTACTACAGTATTTTTTTTACTTATGTACCAAATTAATACTGGATCTCGGGTAAAATCGTCTCTTCACACAAGAGGATAAATCTATAGACGATAGCCCTTAGGATACACTCCATGGGATATTCAAACTCGTGTGGTTGAGCTATTGTTAAACCAACCCCTACGGTTAATACTTGTTAATTCTATAATATAAAACAGTGTACACTATAATTAGTGTTTAAATTTTTTTATTTTTCTTTTATGTTTATAATTTAATTTTGAATACGAATACAAATATATTTATAATTGATAATTTTTTTTATTACACTTTGTTTTCAGACACGAACAATATCTACAAAAAGTTATAAACTATAATAATTCTTGGACAAACCGTGGAGAACAAGCTACCTCATAATCTCTGTCATCTAATCTAACATACGAAAAAAATCTATGCCAGCAAAGTAGTATACCCACAAATGTTACTTGCACAAAAAGTAACAAATAAGGTCCTCCTTAAGTCAGAACCTGGCCAAAACGCAAGGCTTTCCGTACATAACTAACTTCACCCAAAGTTTCCTAACCACATGTCGTGTAGTTACTTATTGGTTAGGACTTTATTTCCTCCTAAATTACGAGTACTGCTCCATACTTGGTCACCACGAAATGTTATTTGTGTTATTTCACACACACCTTGATCTATTTAAAGCCAAACACAACAGACTGCCTCGACCATCTAGTTTGATTGAGTAGTGAGAACTGAATGGAGCAGAGTAGCGACAATCGAGGAAGTGGCGGCTCTGGCCGTGGTCATTGCGGCACCAGAAGTAATCGTGGTGGCGGTGGCGGCAGAGGTGGGAATTACCCACGTAACCAGCACCATCAGCAGGGTCAGTATCAAAGTGGTGGTGGTGGAAGAGGAGTGGGTAGGGGTCGGGTTCCCACCCAGACCGGTGATCAGCAACGGGGTAATAGGCCGGGTCAAGGAGGTCAAGGTGGTGGCAATTACAGGCCACACCAACAGAGTGGTCAGGGTGTGGGGCCTGCAAGGGTGGAATCAAGTGAAGGGTGTGTGGTTGGTGGACGAGGAGGAGCGGGTGGTGGAAGAGGAGTGTGGACTGCGAGGCCTTCGGGACCCACTTTTGTGCCTGGTCAATCCCAACCTCAGTCCTTGCCTGGTATGCCTCTTAACTTTTTTATTTTACATTTTACTTTGAACATGTATGTGTTAGTAGGGGAGAGAGAGCGTAATGGTACGCTTAAGGTCAGTTGTGTTATCTCCACTAAGGGATTTATAATTTATAAGCACAGGGTTCTAGCTGTGGTGACGTAACGTCAAGCTATTAAGGCACTATGTTAACAGAATAATGATTATTAGATAATTGTTCTTTCATGTACGTTGACTCTTCCTAAACTCTCGAGGTTTAGACTACACTGTAATCTTGAGTTAAGCCTGATTTGTTTTTTGATGGTTTGAGCTCAATCCATGATTTGGCCTCAAGTCTAGTTTGAATCTGGGCAGCAGTCCAATCTGAGTTTACTCAACTAATTTCAATTTATCCCATGTTTTGTTATTTTTCTACCAGGCATGAATTTGACACGAAACCAACTAGAAATGATTATAACTAAATTGGGTATGAGTGTGGGTAAATTTTGATACGGCAAGATAATAATCGAGACGGCACACAACCCATTGATAATCACGTGTGTGTGGAACATGGATAGGCTATATGTTTATTCTTAAAGAGTTTTAGCGCAACTAGGGCGATGTATAAATGTTGGTTATCGTGTTTTTGTGGTTTGTTTAGTGTGTAAGATCACTATAAAGTAGACATGCTTATTGTCGTTTTTTTTAAAGAGTTTTTTATTATTTATTTATTTGGATAAAGTTATGTTGGACAAATCTTGTATTCAAAAGATTTGTCAAAATCTCATGCATTGAATATTTGATAGAGTTAGTGGACCCCACTAATTCAACCACCTACATTGATTTGAGATACAAAATTTAGATAAATATTTATGCAGCATAGCATTGCTTTATTTATTTAATTTAATTTTTTTTGTTTGGGGGGTGGGGGGGTTAGTTATGCTTATTTTTTGATTGAATGTAGAAGGTTTGCATAACATGAATTTTTTGATAAGAAACAAAGACTTTCAGATTCAGAAATTTATTTATCCATTCTATGATGTTGGTTTCATTGTTTTTCAAGTAAATTGTGTTGGTGTATATTCTTCAATATGGAAAAATTGCTTATTAAGATTTATGGAATGATATTAAATTTAGAAATAAGCTAAACAGAAACACGTAAATATGCTTAATGTAATTATTAGCAAAACAGGAACATGCAAGGAAAAATAGTAACATACTAACATGTAACACTGCAATAAATAAATGAATTGAACATTACACAAATCCACGAAAGTTTTCTCGAACCGATTAGTGGGTCTCATTTTAATTTATGCTCAAAGTAGGCCAAAAATCAGATTTTCTGCGTTAGTCCAACAAATTGATCATGATTTATTGGTTTAGGTCTATTACTAGTTTGCAAGATTGAGGAGGTACTTGTTTTGTTTAAAATGAAAATCATTACTTTGTTACGAAATTAAAAAGAAAAGCATTTAGTGTCAACTGTTATTGATAGTTCAAGAATTTTTGTTCACAACTGGTAATGGAAATGATGGTGATAGACATAGATTATGAAATTAAAAAGAACAATGCATTGGAACAAAATTTTGATCTTTGATTATAACATAATCAGAGGGTTATTGATCTTTTCGTATTTTGATTGGCTTGAAGCTTTTGTGCTGACATGAAAGTGCAAGTATATGTTTTTCTGCCTTGGATATAATGTGTATGTATGGCCATAGGCTTGATTGGGGGTTTATAAAGTTCAGTGGTTGTTTTATTTTTCTGCACAGCTCCTGTTATTCCAAATATCCAATCATTGGAAATTTCAGAGCAGAAGCCACCATCAACTCTTCTGGATGGTAGGGAGAAAAAACTTCCCATAAAACGGCCTGACAACGGGGGCAAGCTTGCAATCAGGGAGGTAAGGCTTCTCGTCAACCATTTTCCTGTCAGTTTCGATCCAAAGAGGATGGTATTCCACTATGACGTGGATATTAAACCAGATATGTCTCCACACAATTGTTCTGCAAAGAAATCAATGTCAAAATCTGTTCTGCGTTTGATCAAGGACAAACTATTCTCTGATGATCCAACGCGATTTCCTCTGAACATGACTACTTATGATGGCGAGAAGAACATTTTCAGTGCAGTGCCATTGCCCACGGGGAATTTCAAGGTGGAATTGTCTCGTGGGGAAGAGATGAAGAGCCGCTCCTATATATTGACAGTTAAGTTAGTAAACGAGCTGAAGTTTTCCAAGCTAGAGGATTACTTGAGTGGAAACCTTTTGTGTATCCCTCGTGATATACTACAGGGGATGGATTTGGTAATGAAGGAGAATCCGTGTAGGCATAGGATCTCTGTTGGGCGAAGCTTTTATTCCAAAGAGTTCAGGGAGCAAGATGACCTCTGGTGGGGCGTTGCAGCGTTTAGAGGCTTTCAACATAGCCTAAAGCTCACCTCCCAGGGTACAGTCTTATGTTTGGACTCTTCAGTTATGGCATTGCGTAAACGATTGCCGGTCATAGAATTCCTTATGGAGCATTTTGATGTAAGTGATGTCAGAAAGTTGAAAAGAGGAATGATGACAAGTGCATTAAAAGGATTGAAAGTTAATGTAACTCACCGCAACACCACACAGAAGTTTATTATAGCAGGGTTAAGCAGTCAAAATACAGGAGATCTTAAATTCCCTCTTGAAGATCCAGAGGGGAAGCATCCACCAAGGGAAATTAGCCTTATCGAATATTTCAGGGAGAAATATAGGACAGAAATTATGTACAAGGATGTTCCCTGTCTAGACTTGGGGAGAGGTGATCGAAAAAATTATGTGCCTATGGAATTTTGTACTTTGGTGGAGGGGCAAAGGTATCCGAAGGAAGACTTGGATAGAGACACAGACTGGTTATTGAAGAAAAAATCAATGCCTCGACCGAAGGAAAGGAAAAACATTATCTGTGAGATGGTGCAGGCTGAAGATGGACCTTGTGGGTATGTATTTGCACTTAAACCTCTACATTTCAGCATAATTTGTTGCACAGTAGTTTGGTTGCTGCTCTAAATTGTTTTTTAACAAGATATTTTTGGCGTAGAATATTGTGTGGTAGTGGTAGTTTTATATTAAGCCTCTTCATTTTTTAGCACAATTTTACTTAATCCTCCACGCTTATGTAGTAAAATATTGTGTTGATTTTCATTTTGTCGATAATGCAAATGTCAATCCCTTTTTGTGGTCTTTCAGAGATGTAGCTCAAAATTTTGGAATTGTAGTTGACACTGCCATGACAAGAGGACTTGGTCGTGTTATTGAACCACCTACTTTAAAAGTTGGCAATGGGAATATGATAAGAGTTGACAGGGAGAAATGTCAATATAACCTCGTTGGTAAATCTGTGGTGGAAGGCAAGCCAGTCGAGCGATGGGCCTTGATAGATTTCAGTTCGTTTGATCGTTATAATAAGCTGAATTCTGGTGTTTTCATTCAGAATCTGAGAAATAGATGCAGAAGTCTAGGCATCCGCATGGAGGAACCTGTTGTGCACCGTTCCACAGACATGCATGAATTCTCTGGTGTCAATGCAATTCAAGAACTTCTTGCAAGTGTGGTTAAGGAGGCTAATGGGAAATGTAAGGGTCCGTTACAAATTATTGTTTGTGTGATGACCGTGAAGCATCCTGGAAAAAAGGATCTTAAATGGGTCTCTGAGATTCAGATTGGGGTATTGACTCAATGTTGCTTGTCCAGTACTGCCAACAACAAAGGGGATGATCAGTATTATGCTAACGTTGCTCTCAAGATTAATGCCAAAGTTGGGGGTAGTAATGTTGAACTAATTGAACGACTCCCCTGTTTTGAGAGTGAAGAACATGTTATGCTTGTGGGGGCTGATGTCAATCACCCTGGTGCGTGGAATGCAACATGTCCATCAATCGCCGCGGTTGTTGCGACAATGAATCCAGCTGCCAATCGTTATGCCGCAAGGATTTGTCCCCAGGAGCACCGAAAGGAGAAGATTCTGAATTTTGGGTCCATGTGTTTGGATCTAATCAACACCTATGNAGTATTTGATGGCATATCATCAAGAAAACTTTGGAGAAACTGTTGTAGTTTTGAATCTTGATTATTTATCTAATGAAATCCCCAAATTTTAGGAGGTGAGAGGATATTCATTTTGTTTTTAGAACTCTTCACTGGAATATCATTAATTAGGACCTGGATGGATGGAGATGATATGCTGTTGGTAAGTTAATTGACAGACTAGTTCGCAATCTTACTGGAGGTTTATCACAACCATTTAGGAACCTAAGTTTAGTATGCATCACCTCTATTAATTGGGAATTACTTGGCATTTTGTTTTTAATTTGATGGAAGTTGCTTATTTTTGTGTGAATGGTGGGGTTGTCTCATGGTTTTCATAATTTTAGTCTCTTGATTTACTGTCTTTCTTTGGGTTACTCATTTTCCTTTTAATGACATAGTGATGCCAATCCATTTTTTTCCCCTCTTGCAGAGAGGTCGCTGAAAATTTTGGAATTGAAGTTGAGAAGACCATGACAAAAGTATCCGGTCGTGTCATTAAGCCACCTAACTTGAAGGTTGGCAATGGTCAAAGTGTGACAGTTGACAGGGAGAAATGTCAGTGGAACCTCTCTGGTAAATCTGTGGTGGAAGGCAAGTCACTCGAGCGATGGGCCTTGATCGATTTCATTTCATTTTCTAAAATGAATGCTTGTACTTTCATTGGGAATCTGAGAAATAGATGCAAAAATCTGGGCATCCGTGTGGAGGAGCCTGTTGTGTGCCATTTTACTGGCAGGCTTGATTTCTGTAGTGTCACTGAAATTCAGAAACTTCTTGAAAGCGTGGTTAGTGAGGCTAAGGGGAAGTGTAAGGGCCGGTTGCAACTTATTGTTTGTGTGATACCCAAAAACAATCCTGTCAGAAAATATCTTAAATGGGTCTCTGAGACTCAGATTGGGGTACTGACTCAATGTTTCTGTACTGACCAGTATCTTGCAAACCTTGCTCTTAAGATTAATGCCAAGCTTGGTGGTAGCAATGTAGAGCTAATTGAACGGCTCCCCGGTACTGAAGGTGAGGAACATGTTATGTTTATCGGGGCTGATGTCAATCATCCAGCTGCACGAAATGTGACATGTCCATCAATAGCAGCGGTTGTTGCAACAATGAACTGGCCTGCTGCCAATCGCTATGCTGCAAGGATTTGTCCCCAGGATCACCGCAAGGAGAAGATTCTGAATTTTGGGAACATGTGTTTGGATCTAGTCAATACTTATGCTCGACTTAACAAAACCAGGCCAAAGAAAATTGTGATATTTCGGGATGGGGTAAGTGAAGGCCAATTCGACATGGTTCTCAATGAAGAGTTACTTGATATAAAGAGGGCCATATGTACTGAAGATTACCACCCAACAATGACTCTTGTTATTGCCCAGAAGAGACACCCGACCCGCCTGTTTCTTGATAATGGCGGGGGGGCATCCCACAATGTGCCTCCTGGAACAGTTGTGGATACAACAATCGTTCATCCTTTTGAATTTGATTTTTATCTGTGCAGCCACTATGGAATCATTGGGACAAGCAAGACAACGCACTACCGTGTCCTGTGGGATGAGAATACTTTTACGTCTGATGAGTTACAGAAGCTGATATATCACTTGTGCTTCACCTTTGCAAGATGCACCAAGCCTGTCTCAATTGTGCCTCCAGTTTACTACGCTGATCTTGTCGCGTTCAGGGGACGCGAATATCAAGAGGTAGTGATGGAGATACAGTCTCGTGCTTCATCATCATCTTCGGTTTCTGTTGCTTCACTTGATGAGAGGTTCTACAAACTGCACCCAGACATTGAGAATGATATGTTTTTCATTTGAGCGGCCAAACATGGCCATCTAAATCTCCTTCCCTATTCTCAGTAGTGGAGGAGATATGGTTAACTGCTGGATTTGCCCAAACGCTACTCAATCTCCTTTTCTAAGCACTAGTGAAGGAGTTTGTGCGTGAATCTAATTTGGGTTTCATGTGTACACTTTGAGCATGAATCCAACAGGGTTTCATGTCCAAGTACTGCCTGTTCACATGGTTCTTGATGCCATGTAGAATTAGAGGCATGGTATAGCCACTGTTAAGTAGGCTATAAGTAGTGTGTTTTCTTTTACCAGTGTGTGTGTGCGTGTCTTTTCGCGTTTGTTGTTTGGTTTCCTGTTCTGTTTACCTGTCCTGTGAGTTAAGTTGGGAGTATGGTGAGTTGGGTTTGATGTGTGTTGCTTTTAGCTATGGAGACTGTAATGTTTGGAAATAAATAAAGGGGTTTGATCCTTGTGTATGTTTCTTGCTAAATATGAATGTTATGTCAAGTTTGATTTTGATTTTAAGTGTATATGACAGAACTACAATACCTGGAAGGTGGTTTTGAAGTAGATAGATTTTGATCTGAATGAATATCAGGCATCCACAGTGTTATACAGACAATCATTATCCTTTGATATCACTCACTGATTTTTTCAACATTAATACCATGCAACCAGTTTGTTAGATTCGGTCAAATTAATATTTCATAATATTATCATCATAATAAATCAAAATAGATAAACAGTAGCATTTCATCGCAGTATATGTGTATTATTTATAACAATGGATCGAGAAAACAATAAAGTAAGACAATATTATAAGATAATTTGTCACATGTTATGTGAGATGAAATAGAAGTATTGGTGCGCAAATAACTATTTTTTAGTATAAAAATCTAACTAATGCCATAAATTTGGACCGGTCAAACTTTGTACCTCCATTCAAAATGAAGTTTTAATGTCTGCACCAAGAGAATTGAACTACTTTTTAGTATCATCCAAGTCTTATCAAAAAATTTATCTCAACGACCGGATACTATTTTTAAACACTCTTTGAAATATGTCCTAATTTTTTATTTTTTTTTTAATTTTGTTCATCCTTTAGATTTTGAAGGAAAATGATGCAACTTCCACGAAATTATTGCAGCAACATTAATCTTGAAAGCCTCGAATCTTTCATGCAACTTTATGTAGGTGAAATTAATGTTAAAAATATCTGAGATGAGTAATTACGAAATTCTTGTTATTACAAAATTTGAGAAGGGACCAAATTAGAATTTATTATGAGGGCGAGCCAAACATAAATAGTGTTGTATTCAGAATTTTTATTCAATTCTGGAAAGAGATGTCTCCAAGTACCTCACTTGTGATTGCGAATTCATCCTTTTTTGGCTTCTAAATTTGAGTAATGATTCCTTACAATGGCGCAAAAACACTTTCTTGATACCGAATAGGTGCATTCTAGTGCATGGTATCACTAATTTCAAATTCTTAGTTGTACAGACCCTATCAAAATCAGTTTTTTGGATATTGTTGTAATAATTAGTTTGACTCATAAAATCAAAAAATTGTTTTTTAATTTCCATCATAAAAATTAGGTTAAATTTTAAAATTCAAAATGAGTTGAATTCTTACCATCTTAAAAATTAATTTACAAAAATATTGTGGTCCAATAGGGTTACCACCGTTAATATTAGTTCCACATGATTCATATAAATTAATTACGACTCGTGTATTTTTTTATAATATAAAAGTCATGTAATTCAATTTTGCAAACAATTTTATTTTATTTTATTTTTATTTCGGTCATAAGACTTATTCATAACACTATTTGTCCACGTGATTAGTATTTTCCAATTTGTTCTAAAAGGTTAGGTTATTTCGTTTTTTTTTAAATACACTTGAATTATCCCCTCCATTAAAATCTTGTACACAGAAATATATACTAGAAGGGACATAACACAAAAATAACAAGATTAAAAGTGATAAAATTTAAATTTAAATTTATCAATTTTCGAATACAAAATAAAATGATAAAATTTAAATAACCAATCAGGATATTGTTGGGCCCAATATTGGGGTTGATTCAAATATTCACGTAAAAA
>CAUOFW020005537.1:0-26896 GCA_963454935.2 Ilex paraguariensis
TGGAAACAAATTATGGAGCTATTTGAAGTGGCTCGTTCGATACCAGGAGAAGTTGTTGACTTTTTTTGCTTCTTGTGGTCCGTTTGTTTAATTATATGATGTTAAAAGATATATTAAAAAAAAATTTACAATTTTATATGTGTTTGTATAACATAGAATAAACAATAAATGAAAAAAATTTTTTTTTTCATATTTAGATTTTTTAAAATCTAACTAATTTTTTTTCTTACAAAAAAAATGTAAAAAAATTGTGTTTAATAATTTAAATTCTCTTTTTACTCTTACTTTTTCTTAAAATATTCAATTAGTTATTAATTTAAAAAATTTTATACAAATTATACTAACCATATAATGTGGTCTAGAGATAAGGATTCGAATCGATTCTTTATCTATGAATTAGGTTAGGAGTCAATTTTAAAAATTGAATAATAAAAAATATTTTTCTTCTTTAAACCGAGTTAAATTAATTAAGAATAATTTAAACAATTAAAAAAATTCTTCTAACTTTCCTTTCTTTCAAACAATGAAATGAAATTATTTTAAAATTTTCTTAAAATTTTTTGAGCTAACCAAATGCATTTATATGAAAATATATTTTTTTCATTCATTTTTTTCACTTCCCTTTCCATCCATTTCACTTTTCGTCGTCTCATTCTTACTAACCAAACGAACCTTGGTGATTGGGAAACTCCAGACGGTATTTTTGACCAGTAATCCGACGGATGATATGGCTTGGAGTGATCTGTATAAAATTTTTGGTATTTTAGACCAAAAAATACTTTAATCAAAGATAGGATATCAAATATTTTAAATTTTACAACAAAAATTTATATTCTATTATGATGTTTATTGAAATAAAATTAAAAATAAAAATCTAATTTTTTAAAAAAATTATAATTAATATACAATTATACTATCTATTATAATTTAATTTAGTTGTCTAAATGATCAAATTAAACAACCAAATTATCTCACTTAAAGTTAAAAGATATTGTTTCTGTAACAGTTTGACCCCTTATTTGATTTTTTTTTTGTTTTATTCTAATAGATAGTATAATTGTATATTAATTATGACTTTTTAAGAAAAAATGAGATTTTTATTTTTTATTTTATTTCAATAAATGACATAATAAAACATAAATTTTTGTTATAAAATTTTTGTTATATTATGAATGACTTAGACCCCTTGTTTAATTTTTTAGTTTTATTCTAATAAATAGTATAATTGTATACTAAATTACGAATTTTTAAGAAAAAATTAGATTCTTATTTTTTTTTTATTTCAATAAATGATATAATAAAATATAAATTTTGGTTGTAATATTGATATTTTATTGAGTATTTTTTATCTAAGTATAACATTTTAAACTTTAAGAGTCTAAGTATTATATGCTTACAAATTTCAAGGTGTTTGAGTGTAATTTACTAAAAATATATTAACCGATATTGACAACAAGAATCTTAGTCTTACGTACATACAAACTTTAGATGGTTTGTGTATAATATTTTAAATATCAAGAGGTCTGAATGATTAAATGACAAATCTCAAGGGACCTAAGTGTAATTCTCTCTTAATTTTTTTATTTTTTTTTGGTGGAGGAAAAGACAAAGTACTATATTGGTGACAAGGTCCATGTCCCATTGCCCTATATTAATTTCGTCCTTATCACCAACATTGAACAATTCTATTTTGATTCGAACTTACGAAAATCGATAATTTTGGCTTAAATTCACAAAAATTTAATTCAATTATCAGTCTTATCCACCATGTACATGTGTTTTAACACTCTACTTTGGATGATCATTAATTTATAAAAGTGTTGGATAAATGAATATTGTTTTATTAAAACCTTGCCAATAAAATTTAATAGGAAAAAACTTAAATGAAAGAACAAAAGTTCATTGTGCAAATTATCTTGTACCTTGATGTTGATGACTTAGTAGCTTCAATACAGCATACAACATGAATGGCTGTGGAGTGACCATTGGGATAAGATAACAAGCCTCAATTCTAACTTTTCCATATAATTACAAAACAACAGCCCCATCTTTGTAATCAAATTTCCACTCTTTATTATGCTTAACAAACCCAGAAAGAAAAAAGACACACACACATACAAAAAACAAAGGAGGATCCACTCTAACTGTTTTACATATTTTCAAGCTCACAATGAACAAACAAACTACTAACAAACTTCCAGATTTTTCAAAGAATATTACACAACAGCTTCACAACTATAAAAGACATGACGATTGGAAAAGGCATTTCATCGATCAACTCAGTAACGCTGTCATCCAAGCTACTTGGGCTGTGTCAAGCTCGCGCTGAAATCCCATAGTTTCTTTGCCAATTCTGCATCTTTAGCATGAGAGGTGACCGTTTTAGCTACATTACTGTCTGAAAAATACTCACCACTTATACCCTTAACTTGTGGATGCAGTGCCACATAGCATGTAGTTGCCGCTCCCTAAAACCATAAGAAACAACATCTATAAGAAAACTCTGTCATGGAAACATAGGGAGCTATGTTTGTCTAAAAGGACCACCACCATCGGGATCCTTGTGTAAAAAATAAAAGATTATTGCACTTAAAAATGGAAGATGACAAACCTGTGCAATACTTTTTAGCACAAATTTACCAATCAAATTAGACAAGCCTGCATCATGGGGAAAAAAAAAGCATTGACATCAATCCAGATAATTCTAGACTCATTAAATGAGAGAGAAACTTACGGACTGATTATGTTTGAAATTTATTGGGATATTCAAGAAATAAAATCATATTCTAGCACGGCTGTAACTTGTAAACCTAAAATTCATATTTCATGGACGTAACTTTCCAACACACTGATAATGTTAGTATGCTAAATAATATGTAGCCAGTAATTAGAGACCAACTTCTATTATCAACTTAGTTTCAGATGAATATATAACAAATATCTACACAGTGAATAGTATCAATTCTACGGGTAAACTCTCTCGTATATCTACTCCCTCTTTTAAAGTGCATCTAAATGTTTTACAATTAGCATATGTTCTTTCTAGCAGAAATATGTAATCAAACTATACTTAATGTAATTTGTAGAACATAAACAATCAGAAGATGAAAAGGCCTGATGTTTACCATGCATAATGCTGTGGTGACGCATAATATTAGTGGAAATAGCTCCAGGATGAAGTGAATTAGCAGTAATATCCACCCCTTCTTCCTGGTTAACAGTAGAAAAAACAGATATTATACAACATTCCAATAAGGATGATAATTGGACAACAATTGAATGTCAAATAAAAGGGACAATTGACAATGTCTCACAACTCGAATGGTAAAGTAACAGCCTTAACTCTATGTATGATGTGTTCAACAAAATTCAGTAATAATCTCAACTTCCCGTAGTTACCAACATTCACATAATTTGGAAGCCTACGGTTAACATCAACATGACCAATTAGAATTCTGCAGGAGGTAAGCCAAGACTACTAGACTTCTCTTAAGTCGGGACTTAAGAGAAGTTCGAGAGAGATTTTTCTGTTCTGTTTCAAATGACAACAAACGCATACTCTCTGAACTGTGACCCAAGGTCATCACATAGGACTGGCATGTTATAAGTCTCATGACTCGTGAGTCCAATTAGGCAGTGCTTTTTGATGGTGTTTTTCATTGTTGAATTTAGAATCCAGCCATTTGTTTCTTTCAATGGATCCAAACACTGCAGCAGAATGTAATCAACGCTCCATTAGACCACTCTAGATATTCGACACATGTAGACAGATTATCGAAAATTCACTAACCAAATTCTCTTTTGCAGCCTCAAACACACACAAAACCATGAAAGTGACACTAAAACAAACTGGTATACTTGATGGCATTCTCTGAATTTACTACAATTTCTATCCACTTTGCAACCCACTGTTGTCCGGAAAGAAGTAGAACAAATTACCTTGAAGCACCTTGCTAGCTCATTGGCATGCAATATGTTAGCAAGCTTTGATTGTCCATAAGCAGGAAAATCCTTGTAACTGAAAAATAAAACCAGATAGTAAGGATTAATGTCTGCTAAATGGATTTCATGTATTAAAATTAAACATTAGGTAGGCACAAAAATTAAAACTGTTCATTGGCTTGCCTTTTTTTATCATTAATTTTATCAAAACGAATTCCTTCAGGATAAGTGATCTTATAACCGTCTGATGCAACATTAACAATCCTTCCTTCTTTGTGGCTTTCACGTGCAGTATTTTTCATGTTCTCCAACAAAAGATTTGTCAACAGAAAATGGCCTGCACAAACAGAGATAAATTTTCTTATATTTTACACCATATGTTTCTTGCATTTTCAAGAGAGAGTAACAAACATATCAGCAGGGAACTCAATGAAGTAAAAACAATTTAGGAGATGCAATGTAGCGTCTTAAAAATCATCCAATACAAGAATTGTTTTCCATCTCCAACTCGAAGAAAAAGTCTCATTTTCACAAGAATCCTTCCTATCGGAGATAGATCATATGCTTGAAAGCTACTAATTGAATACATTTGCAGCCCTGCGAGGACAAAGGAAGACCTCTCTTTTCGATATAACTAGCCATAATGTCAAAAAAAAAAAAAAAAACACAAGACCACTTAGCATAGTCAAAGGAACCATTTGTGAATAAATAACATCAAATCCAACATTTTTGATTCCTCGGATCTGTAAATTCTATACTTCCACTAAGAAGTTAGTATTCAATCTTGATTATCAGTTATAGAGTCAAATTTCTACATGTCCTTTTTCTTCTAGCATATGATTTTACATTCTAGCAAAACTGCATTCAATAAATCATCATCAACAATCAAATATTCAGGACATATGTAATAGCAGAACTCTAGTCTCTTGCAATAATCAGTGAAGAAGGACCGAAACAGACCACTTCCTGTTGAAAAATTTCTAGCACCCACAAACTTCCAGAGCAAACATAAACATCAAGCAAGTGAGCAACAATGTTCAACATACCTAGATAGTTAGTTGCAAATTGCAGTTCTACGTTGTCTTTGGAAAGCTTGAAAGGAGGACCCATGATACCTGCATTGTTACTTCCAACACCATGTATTCCACTCCTTGTTAATTGCTATATTCAAAATAAACTTGTACATTCACACGCATACACACACAGCCATACATATATATAAGCCACAAGAAAAACAGTAGAGTTAATGTTACATAGTTTTCTTACACGAGGATATTCAGGGGAAGACGCGAGGAGTTATACTCGGTTGCAAATTTTCTGACAGATTCCATTGAACTCAGATCTAACTCCATAACCTCAAGTTTAGAAGTGGGGTTTTTCTGAAGTATTGCTTCTTTAATCTTTGTTCCAGCATCCACATTTCGTACAGCCATAACCACATGTACACCACGCAAGGCAAGGACACGTGCGGTCTCTACGCCAATACCACTTGACGCTCCTGAAATACATAAAGAGTAGAGTATGATGAGCACACATATATTTCTATGTGAACTGCTACGGTACCGCCCGACGGTATAGATACCGAAAGTTATAATTTTTTACGGTTAATTTATAATTTTTTTAAGGTGTATCAATTATAGAATATTGAAATCGATACCACATTTTTTATGATTGATCATAGATGTATGTGATTGATCATGACCTCTCCCGAACAATTACAACTTCTCTTTTTAAAGTTATAACTTTACCATACAAATGAGTAATTGACGGTAGTAGTTCCAGAAATTTTTTTCGGGTACAATAAGAATTTCCCTATTTCTATAATCATTTTTCACCAACACTAGCATAAATGACTCTAGACCTGTCAACATGTGAGCATCACTCGTCTTATATGTAATAAACATCAATATACATACATATATATATTAATCAGATCGAATTAGTATATGTTAATATTCATATTCGATTTAAGATGTCTAAATTAATACAGATCAAATTTGTATAAAGGAATGAAAATATTAGTCTATATCTGATTAAACAGATTTAAATTCGGACCAAATTGGGTCTATTTGCAGCCCTACGCATTTGGAACCCCCAAGTTTATACCTAGCTAGCACCTATCACGACAACCCAGTTGCAGGAGTACACAAAATCGGTATCTTCAGATACAAGTCATTGTAAGATGTTAAATCGGAACCAGTAAACAAACCAGACCAAATCCAAACTACCCAACAAAAAGAAATGTACTTAAGAACAGGGGAGTCACAAAAGCAGTATCTTCTTCTCTTTTTTTTTAATTCAACGGATAGGAATTCATGCCAGAATTAAAACATTCTGGTCTCGAAGGATTATCCTGATTCAAACTTATGATATTTATTACCACTTAAAAGTACTCGTTAGGTAAAAATCAGTATCTTCAGACACTACGGTCTACAAATCATTATAAGATGTTGTTATATCGAAACCATTAAACAAACCAAACCTAATCCAAACTACCCAACGTAAAAAAAGAAAAAAGAAGGTACTTCTTCGTAGTGTGAGCAATTTTGCTACTTTTCATTAGTATATAAATCGAACAGTATGAAAAACAAATCTGAAAAAAGAGACACATCTCGGGCTGATAGCTGAACACACCCATCAGAGCATGGCGATACAAAAGCTTAATATATCATTAGAAAAGATCAAAAGTGAGAAAATAAAGAAAGATCCAGAACTAGAAAAGAACAAGACCTGTAACAATGGCTGTGAGGCCAGTTCCATCAATTCCTTGGGTAACTTCCTCAGCTGTAGAGCAAGACGAGAACCCAGATGGACCTTTCTTTGCAAAAAAACCCATTTTTTTTTTTTTCCTTAGAGAGGATTTGATCAGACTGATTGAAAACAACACAAAGGTGGTGATCACAAAGACGCTGCTTCAATTTGGAAACTACTACGGAGCTATTTGAAGAGGGTGGTACGCGTAGTAAAGTTGACTTTTTTTTCGTTCCTCATTGAATGGGGAAGCTCCGGTTCACATGTTGTCTTATTGACCAGAAAATTATTGATTAACGGATTGCCAGCCGTTGAATGTGTCGATCAGAAGAGGATCACAGATTTATATTCATTAGTCACCAATCGAACGGTTGATATGGCTTAATGCCAGCCAACGGAAGTTTAGCCGTAAATTCCGAACAAATTTTTTAGATAAAGTCACGGCCGATATCGTATTCTAAAACGTGAATCTCTTATCTTTTTTTAAGAGAATTAGAAATAAAATTAATTGATATACATACAAATTGTTTTAATGGAGTTAAAATAATAATAATAAATAAAGAAACGATTGATTGATATGACTCGGAGTGGTTTAAGTCTAAGTCCAAATTGGAGGCTGTATTTAATTAGGTTTGTTTTTTTTTTAGTTGTGGGACAGGACTAAATAAAGTAGTGTACCGGTGATAAGGATGAAATTAAATATAAGAAAAGTAAGAAGTGAGATGCTAAATAGTAATAGTAATAATAATAATATATGATGACTTTTATAGGTTACTTAGTGGGGGCGATTTTGACCTTTCTGCTTTCAAACTAATCGTGAGTTGGGGGAATCCATTCACAATGGTAGATGGGAACGTACGTTTTAAAACCTTATCTCCATTGTGATGTTATTCGGCATCGACCTTCTAGATCATTAGTCTTGTTTCTTGGAATATCAACATGAGGAGGAGTTTATCAGATTTAAAATTTTTATATTTTATTGTTTTTTAATTAATAATTACAAATCATTCAACTTAAAAGACACCAATTTTTATTTATTATCATATTTATAAATATTTTTATTATTATTATTTCGTTATTACGATACCCAAAAAAATAATTACCGCACCGACGGTATAAACACTCACAAAATTAATAAATCACTCACAAATGTGGTAATTTTTTTGTACTAAATAAAAGTGATAAAAATACTCACAAAATTTTGATAAATCACTCACAAAATAGTAAATTTTTTAATTATAAAAGGAACCATAAAAGTTATAAAAATATCAATTAAAATAATATAAATTTTAGAGGTATAGTATTTTTTTTTTTGGGGGTACCGTAGTCAAGTCCTCATTTTAAATATAAATTGATAGAGATACGGTATCCCAATCAACGCGGTAGTCGTATCCTTTCTAGAGACATCTATCTGTAGAATCACTTCTTCTTCTTCTTCTTCTTTTTTTTTGTTTTCAAATTAGCTTTTTGTATAAGATAATTTCAATGGGGCTTGAAGAAATGACATGGCAACGGTCGCCGGGTGGATAGGGTGGGTGGTTCATGGGTTGGTTTGTTTGGCCCGTAATGTTTAAGGTCTACGGGATTTCAATTTTGGCCCACAATGGTTTGAAAATTTGAGAAATACTTTTTGTACCTACCGGTGACACGATGGATCATAGTTAGAACATTGAAAACTAAACTTGATAATTTCAACCATTGATTTCACTTTAGGTCCCAATATTTATTGGGACTCACTACCTATTCAATAATTGAGATAATCAAGTCTACTTTTTAAGTCCATCTAACATTACTTATCATAGTTATTGAATTAATAAATGATAGAGCAATGCTATTATGACATAATAATTTAAGGATATAATGAGTTATCATCAATAAAATGATGTTGAATTCATTTAATGCTACAATGAGACCCATAATAGCATTAGTGTAAATGATAACAAGTCCTAATTATGAGATTCACTGTCAATTTAATTTAATTTATTAATGATAAAGAAGGATAAGATCACTAAATAAAATCCATGCAACATTACCATAAAAATTTACATAGTTTGTGATATGAAAACTATAAAAGGATTTTGTCTCCCGCCCTTCCTCCCATTACTATTAAAATTTAATTTATTAACATAATTTATTGACCTAATTCACTATATAATTTTTTAATTGACTATATAGACTCTATTAAATATTAGAACTTGATATCAAATGAATCTTTACAATAAAACTACATTATATCAAATTTTGAGAAAACTTGTAGGAAAAAGCTAAATCTTAGATGATCCCTATCAAGATGTACTAAACACCACTTGTGTGTCATGCGGATCTATATCCTTTCCACTAAACTTTTGGCTCATTTTCACTAACCTTGTAAGCCGCTTGAACAACCTATGACCACCTCCCTCAGCCCATCTGCAACCTCAGCCAGTGCCGGAGGCCATGGTGGATGAGATTGGTTAATGCTGACAACTCACAAACCTAAGGTTTGGTAGAGCATAGAAAAGAACCACAAGTAGTAGTTTGGGATCTTCAAACACCAAACGAATTCAGCTGGGTCATAGCAACTCGCAATTGAGAAGGTTACAACATCTCTAAACCAAACATGGCAGATTTCCAAGCATTCATTAATAGGATGCACAAGCTTAATAAATACAGCATACTTTCATAATTTACACACACAGTTTAACACTTGTAAAACCACCAAATCTCCACAAAAAGGTAAGTAAAAGACACAGGCTAATGCAAATGTGCGGAGAATGGAAAATCCATTGGGATGAAACATGATGGTGAGACACAAAAAGGAAGGATCTTAAGCCCTGCTCTTGAAAGGAATGGCTCTGATGACAATCTGGTGGTACAAAGCAGCAAGAGCAGCTCCAATGAAGGGTCCAACCCAGAAAATCCACTGCAAGGAAAAGGAATTGTTACTATCCACCGGAATACATTATATGTTCTGAGTTTTGTTATAACCGACTTATTCCTCCTTTTTTTTTAGGGATACAAAAAGATGTTAAGTAATACTTACTTGGTCATCCCATGCGTGGTCTTTGTTGTAAATGATGGCGGCGCCAAGACTCCTAGCTGGGTTGATGCCAGTTCCTGTAATGGGAATGGTGGCCAAATGAACCAAGAACACTGCAAACCCAATGGGAAGAGGAGCCAAAATCTGAAACATAATTCAGAGAGAATTATTAGAATACTATCAAAAGACTCAAGAGCAACTTAGTATTAAGATTTCATGCTAAAAGCACACTACAAGTTTTCCATTAGTGTCCAATGTTTAATACAACCTTCGGACTTTTTCATGATTGCATTCGTCTAATACGATTATCAGAAAATTTTTGTGTAACCGAATTGCCTCTGTAAGAAAAATTAAACAAACAGATGTGGTAAGAACATTTTTTATATTAACGAGAACAATGATAATCATTGGCTCATTAATTCTAAAAATGTCACTGCCACATCTGTTGGAATGGATTTCCATACAATATCAATCAGAGAAACAACAATTTTATATTCTTAACCTACTAATTATTAAAAAAAGAAAGGCTGTTTAGGAACTATTGGCTGGTAGTGATTGAAGATAGTAGACAAATTCAAAAAGGTAACGTATGAATCATCATAGTCCATAGGTCGGTGAATGCATCTCAAATATAAAAGCATATGTTCGAAACACATACCCTGATCCTAAGTCCTAACGATGAATCAGTACGACCCATTTTTTGAACCACACACTAGTATTAATGGTGTTAAGTTTTGGGAGAGTAAAATATTTTAATAGTAACGATATGTATGTCCTCCCAGTGAAGGGGATAGCAATGACTTGCAATTCCTTCAATACAAAGGACGTATAATCATCCTGCATGTATACCAATTGAACAAGAAAGGTGTTAAAATGGGAAATGTTATTGCCAACGCATCTTTCAATGTGAAGGGGACAAATTTCAAGCCGCAAAATCTTTTCCAGATTCCTCCAAGAAGATAAACTTTCACAATAACATTACCCCAATCAGAAACTATGTTAGGCTATATCATTCTGGTATTTGTGCATTTGTCACTACAAACTTCCATGAACTTGGAACACATTGTCCACCATAGTCACATATGATCCAATGCTGGACCAACAAGAAAAACCCACTCAATCCTAGTCCCACCAGCAACTAATAACCAAGACATGGATAAGACTATAGTACCCATAAAAACTTTTCGGTACCATACCAAAAAATAATTTATTATTATAGATCTTCGGTTGGTACATTTGTCGCATTTATACATGCATCATATTTTATTGAATGAAAAAAGGAGATATGGGACCGAAAAGCAACTTTTTGGTACCATATATTAGACTCTAAATTAGGGTGCAATGATGTTACCAAAAAATTACTTTTCGGTACCATACCTCTTTTTTCCATTCAATAAGAACAAGACACATTTCAAGTTTTCCTATTTTATTATTACATTTTGACAATAAATGACTACAAATGAATCAAACTAATATCTACAATTTCAAATTATTTTTCAGTATGGCATCAAAAAGTTTTCAAAGTACCAAAGTCTTATCCATAAGGACACACCATCAGATCACTTACCCTCCACATCAAACTTTACAAGTTTGCAGCTCTAGAGTGGTGCAGTTATCTTGTAAACTGGAACCTACCCTCTAGTTACCATCGATAATCGTATTCCACAATCGACCTAAAACAAAAATAACATGCAATGCTACTCACACCAAGTTTCTATTTCAATTTTTTTTTGTCAAATGACGTGACACAATTATCATCATCCAATAGATAAACCCATGGATATCTATTAGTGGTGAAAATGTCACATCCTTTCAAAAACTATCTGAATAAAAGGAAAGGATAACTTGTAATGTTCCTCACCAAATTTTTTACGCTAAATTTTTCTCACCAAATGATGTGACACAATCATCACCATCCGATAAATGAATCTCACGACTATATAACGATGGTGAATGTGCCACATCATTTGGTTAGAGAAAATAAGTGCAAAAATTTGATGAGAGTGGCAGTAATGAAAGTGAACTGTATTATAAATTTGTGCAGCAATTCAAAGCATAACCTACTTCATATAATAAACATTCAATGAAAAACAAATTCTCATGGCACTAGGACTTTCTAACTGATCAAAGAATAACCCTTCATGGGAGTAACAGTTGCTGTAGTAACATTATCAAGAACTTACAAGTAATAACATGGAAAAGAAAATCATCTGGCCAAAACACAACACAATAGTGTTTCTGCAACTTTAATCCCAAGTATGGTGATTTTTATCTTATTTCCTAAACTATGATAGTTGTTTTCAAGAAATCGCTTCGAATAAAAAAAAACTGTTTTGCAAACAATCATAGCTTGGAAAATAAGTTGAGAAAGACAGTAGTATGGAAGAAAATTTCAGAAAAAAAAAAAAAAAAAATCTAAGGTCTTTTGATCAATGATTCTAAAGACACAAAAGTCAAAACATCTTACAATCCCTGATTAGTTAAATTTATCAAAGATAAAGATCTAATGAAGTAGAATCCATCTAAGACAAAAGAAGTCAAAACATCTTGAACACCCTGGTTAGTTTGTCAAAGATAAAGATCTAATAAAGTAGTAATGGTAAGTATACATACAGGAACATGGGAATCTCTGGCGCTTCTCTTGGCATCAGTGGCAGAGAAGACAGTGTAGACAAGAACAAAGGTGCCAACAATCTCAGCACCAAGACCATCACCCTTGGTGTAGCCATGGTTCACAAAATTAGCCCCACCATTCAAAGCCTCATATTCTTTTTTCTGGAAACCCTTAACAACACCAGCACCACAGATGGCACCAAGGCATTGCATCACCATGTAGAACACAGCCCTGGTTAGGGAAAGCTTCCTTGCCAGAAACAAGCCGAAGGTTACAGCTGGGTTAATGTGTCCTCCTGTTTCAATAACCAACAAACTTAATTCAACACAAGTTTCTAGAAAAAAATAGAATTGAACAGAAAAAGATCAAAATACCAACAAAAAACAACACAGAACTAACAGTAAATTTACAAATTAGAGCCAAAACCAGTAATTATTTCGAGATAGAGAAACAAATCAAAACTCTGAAAACCATCGACCTCCAAATTCAGATCAAGATATCAGGGAAAAGCACCCCCAGTTAGGGTTTGTGCCCCATATCACATCTCTTAAAAGTCTAGCATGTAGCTCAACCAATAAACACAGAGATCTAGAGAAAAAAAAATCAGAATGATAACCCATAAACTGTAGTAAACACACACACACATACAAAGAGAGAGAGAGAGAGAGAAGCAAACTGATGAAAACCCACAAAAAATTTGCTCAAATCAAAGGAGAAGGAAAAGAAAAAAGTGGCCCAGGTTGGAGTAAAGAAAGAAAACACTCAAAAAAAGGGGGGATGCTAACGGAGTTTTTAGTGGAAATAGTGCAGAAGAAAGCTAACAAAAGCCCAGGAAAGGAGAGGAATAGCTTGCTAACCTGAGATACCAGCAGTGCAATAGACAAGAGCAAAGATCATACCACCAAAGGCCCAAGCAATTCCTTGTATACCAACAGAGGCACACTTAGTAGGTGCTCTACCCACACCCATCACAGTCAAGATTGTGATGTACAAGAACAAGAAGGTAGCCATGAACTCTGCAATACCAGCCCTGTAAAAGGACCATGATGACAACTCTCCGGGCTCAAACAAGGGTGCTGGTGGTGGCTCCTTGTAGTCTTTGTCTGTCTGAGCAGATGTGCCTATGGGTTGTCTCTCTGGGAACTTGTTGGCTCCAAGCTTAACATCCTCTTCCTTACCCTCCATTCTTACTCACTAGGCTCTCTCTCCTCAAACTCTCTCTATTCCTTCTCTCTCTTACTTTGAACTCTCCAGAAGAAAGCTTGTGATGTGAGAAAGGACAGGGTTTGGAGTGTTTTATAGGTGAGAAGTCATTATTTTGCTTGGAAGAAAATAAACGGGTCTGCTTTATCTTTAGCCTTTTTTATTAATTATTGGCCTGCTTTGATAATTTAAATTAATTTGGCAACATTAATCTAAGCACTGTACTTAAACAAAACTGTTTTCTTTTTCTTTTGAGTGTAGAGAGGGAGGGTTCTGGAAAGAGCAGAAGGATGTTGACAGGTATCTGAATGGATTATTACTTGTTCTTATCTTCTACAGAGTGTCAACATTGCCCACTTTTCTTTTCTCAAGCATTTGATTAGCTGGTCTGGGCCATTTGATTCACCTAATCATCAAAAGGATTATGGGCAGCTAAGCTATTGGGACAGAATATTAATGAATGTGTTTGTGAAATCACTTCCCTCCAAGTCACTGTACTCTACTGCATTACATCTATAATTATTACAAATAAAAGGTATATAATTATCTCTCCAAGTCGCTTTAAATTGCTCTATGGGCATACGTACAGAAGCCAACTTGAAAATATAATATAATTAGACTTTAAAACTAACATCCATGACAATTTACCTATTGATAATTACCCAACAAAATAATATTTTTCCATGAAAGTGGCTCATTCTATAACTTAAATCTAACTTGCAAGAGAATGATTTACATTAATTTCACCTACACATTCCTATATGCTTAAAGCCAAAGGTAGCAGCCGATCAATATCAAGAGATCAACGGTGAAGGTCATAGGTTAGGTGGGAAGATGACATCCACAAAATAAAAATATGCGAATCCAAACATTCATTGACAAAGAAAAAGTATAGCCGTTTTATATGACCGTTGTGGAAAGTTACAGCCTTGAATGAACAGGATATGCACATGGCCAAACGGCTATATAATACAGTTGAAATTACAATATCATCCTTATCACATTGTACTGACTTCAAACAGTGGTCCCATGGGACCATGCCCTTACTAAGCTTGAACTGTAGGATTCGGGTGTAAATGAATTTTGGATTTTTTTTTTTTCGATCAATTGTCATCCTTAAATAAGGGTCCAATTAACATATCTAAAAACACCTGAATTATTTTGGTGAATTTGGTAATAACTTGCCCTTCAAAATCACTTCCATGAACCATAGAATGATCAAGTAGGACAGAGGTGGGGGAGCTTTATAAATATGCCACCTTCTATAATTCAAATTCTTCGTAAGTTCCAATCATGTGGGCCTATCTCTCTCCTTATTGTAATGTTGTTGTCTATCTTATTGTCTGAAAAGAGTATCCCAATCATGGTAAACAACTCACACCCATGGTATAAACCATTTGGTGTCACATGCAGCCTCTAGACCCACTTGCTAGCTTTGTGCCTCGAGCCAACCTTACTACATATACAACCAAAACTCCTAAGATTAGGTAGGATCAATTGAATCATATTTTTTTGAGAAAATCTTATTTTAAATCCTAAAAGAATTACAAAAATTCTCAATTTTTTCTATTATCCTCTCAAATAAATAAAAACATTACAATATGATTCAAAAATATTTTTGAAAGCAGACTGTAATATTTTTAGACCACATAACAATGTTTTTATTTTTTTGAGGGGGTAATGTGAAAAAATTAATCATTTAAGAGATAAATTGAGAATTTTTGTATCTTTCAATGAGTAAAATGAGATTTTTCCTATTTTTTTTATTGGACAATTGAATCAAATTGTAAACTTAAGGGTTAGACGTGCTAAATTTTAATCTTGGCAATTTGTAAAAGTCAGGTTATGAGTGATTTATTCCTTGTGAATACTTTAATTCTGGCGTGAATGATGTCTTTGATTTTTCAAACAAATAACATAATACTTGACTGAGAAAAATAATTAAAAAATAAATAAAAATTAAGTAATTCACATTTAACATATTAATTCGATTAATTTATTATGCATGTTGAACATTTATATCATTTTCAAAATGTTTATCAAAGCTATTTTGTCTTGTATTGAGACCCCTAATCTATGCTAATACACCTCACATCATGAGTCATCAAACCGCCCAAACCTCAATGTTTTATCCACGTGGCATAAATCAAACGTCACAAACCATGGAACTAACCGACCAATTTCAACATCATGGAATAGATAAAAAAAAATGAACAAGATTAATATGCACCACATAATTTTTCTAGATTATATGTCATGAAGCCACGTGGCATGACATGCTTTGACTATTTGAGGGTGATTGGGAAATGTAAACCCAAGTTTAATTAAGTGGGAGACTATTATAATATTTTGGGATTTTTATATTCTGTATCTTAAAGATTTTAAAATTCTTATTTATACTTTTAAAAATTAAATTTTTTATATTATACCCTCAATTTATTAAAAATATTATAATATAATATTTCTGTTATCTTCCGTTATTTTTCTATCAAATGCCAACTCATTGAAATTGAGAAAAAAATAAATAAAAAATTAACAAAAATGTTACATTGCAATACTTAATATATTATAATATTTAGGGACTTTTTGTACTTTGTACTCTAAAAAATTTTAAATTTTTTATTTATACCTACAATTTATCAAAAATATTTTAATGTAACATTTATATTAACTTTCGTTATTTTTTTTTATCAAAAGTCAATTTATTGATACTGACAAAAAAAATTAATATAAATATTAAATTATAACACCTTTAATAGTGTACTATAAAAAAATTAATCTTTAAAAATATAAAATATATTTTTAAAAAAATATAAAGTGTAATTCGCCTATTAATATTTTTTGGACTAAAGATAAGGGATTAGGAGCATTTTGCAGGGGAATATTATTATCCGGCTCCTTATTAATAGTAAGAATGATATAATTGATGGCTCTATCATGACAAATGCTGAAAGGCATCGAGTGGGCCCCGCTTACATCAAATGATTGAAGGGTTATCATATTTTCTGAAATAAAAAATAATTATCATGTTTTTATTATACAAATATTGATTTGATTTCAATTTAAGTCACTGACGCAACTCACACGCCAATTTTATAGTGTGTTTGGTATGAAATAAAATTAATGGATAGAAAATGAGATAGAAAGTGGTGTTTTTCTCTGATTGGTATGGAAAAAAAAAAAGGATAGAAAGAAAAATGGGTGAGAAGTGAATCAATCACTTCCATTATCTTTTATCCACCCGAATTCGGGTCATGATTATAAAGGATGAATTTATTTTTATGTTCTCTACAAAATGATGCAGCCTGCATCTTTTCAAAGGAGTAAATGTGGGCCCACAGTATTTAATTTGTCCAATACAAGCAAAATCATAAAATGGTGGGCATGAAAACTTTTTAAACTATTATGTTTTATATCACACAAGGAAATTCATGACTTTTAATAAATTAAATTTTTTTTAAAAAATTTATTCATGCCAAACAAATAAAATAAAAAATTTATTTCTCCTACTTCTTCATCTCTACAACCAAGCATCAAAGAGGAAAAACACAATTTTCTCCAAAGGATGAAAAATATATTCTTCATATTTTTTCTTCTCTTTTATTTGCTATCTGTACTAAACATACCAGTAGAATTTTATTAACAAGATAAAAAATAAATTTCAAATTCTCAATTCTAGTCATTTTTTTTTTTAAATAACTCGTACAAATTCAATACAACACTACCATTTGTTTTTTTTTTGTTTGGTTTTGATGACAAGTAATCCATTAAAGACATAACAATTTAAATTCATCCTTCAAGAATAATCTTTAACTATTTGCGATCAACCGCTAATCACAAATATCAATCAAATCCAAGTAACACACGTGAGACTTAAATTCAATACGTCTAGGAGTGCAACGAGCCTCAGAGTAAACTCAACTAATCTAGTACATTTTCATCAAGAATCATTACGAAACCCTAATGGATTATTCTGTAATATTTTAATTTACAATGCACATAATTATTTTAAAATATTTTAAGATATTTTAATTTATTTTAACCAATATTTTAAGAAATAATTATTAATTATTTTATTTTTTTTCACTTTGTTTTCAAAATAGGTTAAATTTTTTATAAAATACATCGAAACAGTTTCATTTCTTAGGTGACCTAAATAATACACCGACACAAAATTTTGACCCGCAAAAAACGGGGCCATTTCGAGTTTCCTTGTTGAGATTATCTACACAAATTTCGTCTTGAAATATTGAATGCTGAAGCATATGCTACTTGGGCTCAAAGTAGTATATCCGAATCAATAAGAAAGATACGGAAATTATGTCCATAATAGCAATGCATCATTACTGTCACTGAAAATGTTAGGTCAGCAAAACTGTAGAGGGGACGTGGATGGGGATTGGGATAGGGATGAGGGTTTTGCTGATTAATTACAGGGAATTTTCCCAAGGTTGATCGAAATTAGAAAACTCTAGTGGGTGGTATTACTTGACAGGGTGGGACTTATCAGCCCCCAAGCCTACCGGTCCGGGGGAGAGGAACAAAACTGCCAAAAATAGAAGGAGTTTGATGATGATAACCAAAAGTGAAGCAACAGAAAACAGAAAACATAATGCATTTTATCATGGAGCCAAATCTTGCATCAATCATACACTGTCATGCACACTGCCAGTGTAATCCTGGGTTAATTAGAGAGCACATTAAACTTTCTGGCAATTGCTAGTTTAGCCAATGTTTGATAAGCTGGACTTTTTACCATAAGAGTGATGATGATCCATTACGTATAGCGCTTCTGCTTCGATTGATTTACAAGAGGAACGACTTACTTATCTGGGTTTGATTCTAAAGGGCTTTCGAGTTTGATATGTGGGCAGGCCCTTTCTGGTTCTCCTCTTGTCCAAAGAATTGTTAGGTCACCTCTCTTCCTCCCCAATGTCAAAAAGGTCCCTGCATCATATGAAACAAGTTAGTGACCATGTAATTGTCAGATTGAACTTCATTCTGCAACCCACTAAGGACCCTCTTTACTTCGAATGACAATGTTACCAAGTGTGAATGGAACGATATAAAGCAGTGCCGGTTGGCCATGGCCATCCATCAAATTTAGTGCCATGTAAGTAATGAGAAGACCTGCATTATATTTCATAGACTTAATATCCCATAATTGTGGCATTCCATAGTTCCAAAATTAAAGTTCATGGCATAAACAAAGCAGATATTATGATGTTGTTTCTCCCTCCTAATCTTTTTTTTTTTTTTCCTGGTAGCCATAACAAGAGTGATTTTAATATCATTTCTCACCTAAACCATAAGCAAACATAGCCCACATGAAGTATCCAGTTCGAAGATTCTTCTTTGCCAACCAATCATACCTGCAAGGAAAATCCTTTTAGAGATCGAATTAAAAACTCATGATCAGCAAAAATTGCTACTGTAAGTCCACTTGTTAAAATTTGCCTAATTTAGTCTTAGCTGTTTGATTGCCAGTGAAGGAAGACCCAAATATTATGGCTTGCATAAATTTTCCAATGCTCACTTGATCCACCTAAGTAGTAGCAGATGTCAAAACTTCCTCTCCTGCCCTCCAATATCTTGGCAACCAAGTGAAGCACTATAGATATGAAAATCGGACCATACACACACAACAGTCACAGAGAGAGATAACATAGTTTCTAGTCTGGCTATTTTGGATTTGACATGTTTTACAATCGAAGTTTCTAGTCTGGCTCATATTCAAGTGGTATAACTTCAGGAAGAGCAATTTAGGGTTGGTGTGGCTCCAAATCTTGAAATCTTAATTCCTCCAACATTCCTATGAGTAACATCCACCATGAATTCTGAACAATTCAACACTCCCCTTAACTAGGAAAAATCATAATTGTATAACAGGTACGAACAATGCTTAAGCATCACATGCTTAAATGCATGAACAATAACAAAACCCTAGCAAATAAAAATGCAGAGCTCATACCTAAGCGAAAACGCTATTACCAGTCCTGGTAAAAGGATGTCACCAAAGCCTATTATGCTGTAACCACCCCATGGATCAAACATGCGTGGGATTTTTAGTAGCATTGGAATACCATCCTCTCCACTTCTGTCACCTTGTGCTACCTATAAGTAGGTAAATTTTCCAAATCACTACAACACTTACAAGCACAATTACTTTGTCCCAATTACCCATGACCTAGCATAGAGATAAAGTTTAAAGGATTAATTACCACAATCATCACACTTTCTTCGAACAACTTCTTAGACACAAATACCCAAAATATGTCGTACAAGAAGGCACAACTTAGGAGTACAGTACCCACCTGGTGTGCAAAACCACCAGAATTATATCAAAGAATTTTTGCAGACAAGGCATTGTGGAAAATATAAAAGAATCCATGAAACGGTCCATGCAAGCTTAAAATATAGTCAGAAACATTGCATTCTAGTTCAAAACAAGTTTGAAAACTTACCTTAAGGTTTGGTACATGTACAATCTGTAAAACTGTAATTATGAGCGCAATTCCCTGATTGGATAACAGCAGAAGGAAACATCATTAGTTGGTTTTGTACCCATTCATGTTTAATCTGAGAGACATTATTGTGGTGTTATCAATATATGAGGCTGGTAGACCAACAGAGAATTCGTAAAAGAGAGCTTAAGCAAGCGTGCACACTATGACAATTTAATTTCTCCAACACTCGGTGCATGCTAGGAATAAAAAAACGTCCGTGTAGGCATCGGCAAACAAAGACAGGAGTTATGAGACTAGATACATAATTGCTGCTTTCTGATATGTTAGTTTAGTTTGTCCAAGTTAGAGAAGCTTAGTTAGGAAAAAAAATCAACAGTGATGATCATCAATCCAAAGGAGGATGACATGTGATCCACCATAAACTTAATGTAAACTTACCATATAAAACACACACACACAGAAGCTATTAGGCAATGGCTAATAATGGAACCATCTTCTCCTCATATCTTACCAGAGGAGGTTTTTTTTTTTTTTGAACTGTATCAGGGGAGCACAAGGATTGGGCAATCACGTCACAAAGCTTAAAACTTACAGAAGTATGCAGATTTTTTGGGCAAGAGCACAGTTCTTGGACTCAATATAATACATTTGCCCAGACATGTTTGTTTATATAACTATGGATAGTTTTTCAAGAGAAATCTTAGTCACTCGTGCGTGCACACACACAGAGGGGCAATCTCACAATGTGGAAGAGTTAGTTATTTTACTCATAGAAAATGTGGTCTGACACAAGTTCTCATGAAGATAATCTAATTCATGGTGTATGCCAACAAGGTTTCCACTGAAATTTCTGCGAATTACAGGAAGCATAATAGAAAAGTTTATCCTTACAAGTACATCTTGACCTATCCAAGCAAAGGACCGGTCTCGATACACTGCCCAAACAATGGCGAAAGCCATGCAGAATGGAGAAACAGCCAAAGTAAGATATGAGAGCGCTCCAAAGAAAGGTAATTTAATGAATGCTCCTGCAGCAGGTTTGAACCACCTGGAAAAATTATATATCTACTTAGTTCCAGAGCTTTAAAGGCAAGAAGTGAGATCAATTAATAGCAGTAAATGCCCCTATCCACCAGAACATACCTTTGCTAACTAATTTGACTAGGAAAAACTCAGAGAGGCATCTATAGATGCAATGAACCATCAATTTTAAATGCTGGGAATTCATCCCAATCTCATGCTGCAATTTTTTTGATACAGTTTCCAACACTGTTATCAAACTCTATTCATAAATAATATAGCATTAGAGGCTCAAGATATGGTATGCAATGAAGTTTAGTGTCCGTCCAATATATAATATCTTCCAGTTCACACATACTTCTGTCATAAATGTAATTCCATCGTTTTGCACTGTTAGGTTTTCTATTGGTAGAGTATCCAATCCAAAACTAAGTAGTAATAAATGGAGAGATCTCCTAAGTATATAAGCCAACACTGGATGGTCCTAATCTATGAAACACGTATACAGATATAGGGATAAGGCAAAGTTCGAAAATACAGTACCCAGAATGGTAAGAATACAACTAGTTAAAATAATATTGTAAATTTTATAGATAATAATAGAATTATAATATATGAAAAACAAAGCATATTTTATAACAATATTAATCATAAGACTTAGAAAATATTAAATTTTTTATTAAAATTGAAATAGATCAAAATAAACATCCACATTTATCAAATATCATTTCCATTAACATTCATAGTCTATAAATTACATAACAAAAAACACAAAAACAAAATAAAGAAATCCTACACCGCTCTTAATAGTTAACAATCATGAGATAAAAAATCATAATCCTGATTGTATCATTGGCGGTGTACAACTAGAAAAAAAAAAAATTTATTATTCAAGATACTTCTAGTCATGTCGGACACGTGTCCGACAGTATCACAACACTCATTTAGCAAATATTCATACTGTCTAGGTCATAATCATTCGAGGTGGGATATAAGTAATTGTTGTAATTTTTTGCACGAGGGATCTGGGCTCAAATGCGAGGTCAAGGTTCAAAATATCGGTCTATACCGATAAGAGTAGGTCGAGTCGTATCCGACTAGGCACCTTCCAAGTCGATACTACTACATGTTATGTTACATATAAACCCCGAATCTTGCACAATTCGGACGAGTCGTCTCCGAATCAATCCAAAGATGTTCATTTATCGTCATCGAATCAATCGATGTGGTGCTACGACACCGCAATATGGCCGAAAATCTCTCACCATGTTCAATGTCTTCTTTTAGGTTGTACTGTCTGATATCGTCCTGAAAAACCGTGACCAATGTGTCTCAAAGTCCTTCAAGTTGATGACTAATACTGCAACCTTGGGTCATGTGTGAGACTAACAGACAAAAAGGCAAACATGCATAATGGAAAATTCAAAGGGTTAAGATGCTTGGCTCACTAACAACCCAAGGTTAAACTTTAATATCATGTTAGGGCATCCATCCTAAAACCAATTGTCGTAAAGAAACCCATTATTTATATAAACCAAACTCGAATGATCCTAATCATTCGATGTAGAAGGATATTCTTATGATGACCATTTAGTTTTCACATATAAGTCTTCTCTATCAATTTTTCAGAATATTTCCTTTCATTGACATTCCTCACATGTTATTTTAATCATCGTCCGCACATGTCATCCTTAACTAAACTACTAACATTGTAGCCACCACCATCAAAACTTTCAAAGAAAAAATACTTGTACATGTTGAAGCTTCATAAATTCTTACTACAGCTTAGTGATGACATATATTAAGTATGTTCATACTTTGGCAAACGTCTTGAAGTTCAGTAAATAATCACATTATTTGAAATTGAATTGGGAATTCAGAACAAAAGGTACATATACTTTGTTAACAAATTATAGCCTGTATCATACAGTAGGTGAGAAGGAAGTGGACATGTAGGACTTGTAGTTGGGGACGCAACTTGGGCGGGTGAACTCGAGTCCAACCCGAAAAAATCAAGGCTTGGGTTGAGATTTTAAAATTTAGGTTGAGCTTGGGCCAAAAAAACCCAACCCAAAAATAGAACTTGGATTCAACCTGAAATATATATAGTTTAATATAACGAGAAAGAGTTAGTCAACTAGGGTTGGGTTGTTCGCTTTTTCCATTTGCACCGCTGCTCTCTTCTCTATCTTTCTCATCTCTTAGTCGCCTCTCATCTCTCCCCCATCTCTCATTGTGTTCAACCTTCGATCGTGTTCCTCCATCAAAATCAGGTAATACTTTATTCTTTCATCTCTCCAAATTAGTGCCGTTGTGAATAATAACCAGAAGACTCCACATCTTTGATCCTTATTCCTTCATCCCTGTTGTCCAGTAAGGGCACTAGACAAATTGTCTAAGATTAGGGTTTGGATTATCCATGACATAATTACAAACCCATTCTTTAAATGTTAGGGTTTTGAACATTTTGGAGCATTATTTTATTTTGTGAGAAAGCATGGGATGATAAAGTTGGATGGAAAACAAAAGGAAAAAGAAAATGATGGGATATAGAGTTTGTGGAGGAATTATTGTTGTAGGAATGCACTGTGAATTTGGAAGTGGAAAACATGATGACCCTGCTATTTTTATGAAGGTCATTATTCTGTGTGGTCTAGTGGAGATGTTGGGTTTTGGTTTATACCTGTTTATTCTATGAAAGGTTTACAGGTTCAACCCGAATTGACTAACCCGAAATTTAACAAATTAAGGTATCTTGGGTAGAGTACTTCGGGTATAAAGTCGGACTCGGATTGGGTTAGAGTTGAAGGTTTCATAACTCGGGTTGGGCTTGGGTTGATTTTCTAACCCGCCCAACCCACCCTAGCTAATATGTGGTGTATACATGCAGCTGCTTTGCAGCATAATGAAAGACAAATTAAAAAAGGAAAGAAAAGAACAGAAAAGAAAGAAAGATTGTACCTCGAAAGTAAGGCAACAATGCAAGTTTGCAGACCCTGCAAATACAAGAAACTAACCATTTAGGATTACATTCAACAGCTCAGGCAAACAGTAAAGACAAACTAACCGACACCTATAGCAGTCAGACTCCAAAAGCTACATGCATAATATTATCTACAAGTGGACCCGTGAGTATATGTGGACACAAACAATAAATAAAAAGTCAAAAAGAAGACTCACACCTCTACACCACCCATGCAGAAAAGAACCACCAAAAGCTTAACGAACCACAATGACATTAGTTTGTAAATTAGAATCAAGAAGCATGATGCGATGACAACAAATAAGACTGCTGATATTGTGTTGATGTCCACCACACTGCTCCCACTAATAGCTTTGGTGGCTGGAACTTCTTCACAAGCATCCTACAAGAACAAAATAACTTCATACACCAGTATAGGCTGCCAAGAAGAAAGCCCCTACTTTAGAAAAGAGAAATGTTTAGTAATTAAGGACTGGGAATGGACAACCTTTAATAGTTTGTCCTGTTCTATAGCTGCTTCTCTAGCACTCCATGCTGACCAATAAGAGGCACAGACGATAGTACCAACCGCCATCAGCCACAGAAATACTTCTGCTATGTCAACTACTGGTCGTCGTGGAGAGTACAACTGCACAGACACTGGAGAAAAAGTCTAAAACCTTCAGAAAAGTTTTGTAGATAAAGTCAGCCTTCTTCAGAAAACAATCTTGTAAGAGTGGAGAAAAACATCCATGGCCTCATTTTTATCAATTCTCCAACACAAAGACTCTTAATAGTTTTCAACCTAATCAACTGCATTTTCTAGAGGGTTATTTAAAAAAGGTCAATGACAGTTTTCAACCTGATCATCTGAATTCTCTAGAGGGTTATTCAAAAAAAGTGATAACTTTCATTCACTATTAATGACAATGTGAACTGGAATAAAAAACAATCTCTCTCTCCCTCCCTCCCTGCTTGAGTATGTTTATGCGTGTGTCATTAAGACTTCTCTTAAACCTGCATGATCAAATGACAATTCTAAATCCATTCATAGGAGATTTTGCATTATCGGTGCACTTCCAAGACACCTAGTAGCATTGACACATTTCTACCTTCAAAAGGAAGCGACTCGCTTTTTACGTTTTTCCAGAATGATCAAATGACGTCTCTAGATCCTTTCATATTGGATTCTTCATTCCATGCATCCTTTCAGGAAACCTACTTGCATTAAGACGTCTCTACCTTCAAGGGAGAGTTCCTAAGGTCACACCAATGACGTTGTTCCAATGCACCAGTACTCCAGTAGCACTAAAACTTTTAATAACATCTATTCACGAATCTTGATTTGGCAACCAAAGTGCATTCATATCCTCATGATCCGTATAACCCAGGTCATTTTGTTCTGTCCTCTTTTAAAAACAAATATGCTTCTAGATCTATGATGCAGCTGTTTGGTTTCCAGACAAAATTCGAACATAACAAGTTAGGTCTTTCTGGCCATGACCACAAAGAGCAGCAGTCCATGGAGTAGGCCCAAAACAGAAAGAACTATTTGCAAGAGGAAAAAAGAAATTGTTCCAGTGAAAAATAACTAGACAATTATGTTTGCTACAAGCAGTAAAATGTTCAGCTGAACATGGGATTCCTCTGGCGAACAAACTATGACTTTTGATTTGCCACCATGAATATTATAGAAAAGCTTACCTGACGAACTGTTCAGTAACATTTTTTCCAAACTTGTGCCAGCATCTTGTGGGAGCATGATAGCAGGTATATGTATGTCTAGATTAGTCTCATCTGGATCACAAACCATCTTGTAGAGTTCTGCAGTGAAAATGATGTACAAAAGGATAACTGATGACAATGGAAACAACAACATACTAATTGTTTGGAGTAATGACCTCCAAATTATAGCATAAGAATAAAAGAGAAGAAAAATATAGAATGAGTATCACCAATTCTTATGATTACTTTTGTTAACTAATTCGCATTAGGTGGAGTGGCCCCTCACAAATATAAACCAATCGTTGGGTCTACTCAATTTTTCAATGTAAGATAGCTCTACACACACCCCTCACATGCGATGTGGACTCACATGTGGGCTAATAAACCGAACTGAAATAGACAAACCAACAAACTGGAGCTTAATTGAAACAGACATGGAATTTACCTCATTGTTTACCTCACATTTCCTGACAAAACAATCTCTTACCTGACAAAACCAAGATACTCAATGTTTACCTCACATTTCCACATGTTAAACAATTCCTTACCTTATGTGACTCATCCTTATGTGTAGATGCAATTAAACTATTAGATCATCTACTTAACCTTAAAAAAAACATCATAGATTGTCTTACAACAGTAACATAACTTTCTTGAACACTTCAATGTAATCCCATCCTTTGCCTGTTTCATGAGGAGCTGCCTAAACATTGAATTTGTCTCAATCAATTCTAGAGTTTGTTTCTTTTTCTTTTTTGACAGGTCAGTTATAAGCTTAATTTTAACTGACTATGATTACAATAGTCGACAATGTAAGGCCAGAATTTGAGAGATGCCATGGAAGGGTTAGCCCTGCAATTTCTTCAATAGGTTGTGAAATGGATGGCCATATAGCTCCATAGATGCCATCGGCTAGTTTACCTCCACCACTTCTAATATTAAAGACAAATAAATTTTGAAAGACAAACTACATCTGTAGCCACTAACTTTACTAAGCACATAAAATTTATAAGCACAACCATGGTCACATATTGGGAATTGGGACGGCATAGTGTGTATTTGGAAACAATATCAAGGATACAAACAATCATCTTCATATTCAAGGGAATCTTTTTTTTTTAAGTAGCAAGGGAATCTTATGACCTCCATGAATCATCCTTTTATGCAAAGAATTTGTGTTTTTAGAGTAAACC
>CAUOFW020005538.1:0-26896 GCA_963454935.2 Ilex paraguariensis
AATATTATCATTGTTGTGGATGTTTGAGTTTGCTAAAATATGAACTTATTTTTGTGTAATTACATGATTTTGTGTGAACTAATGATCTATTAGAGCAATTATGATTTTAATGTGTATTATATAGTTTAAACTTAAAATAATTGTTATTGTATTTGTGTAACAATTATGATGAATTAATATTCATGATTTTTTGTATATTATTATAATTATTTTTGTAGTTATTTTAGATTTTTAGTGTTATTGATTTATTGTGTTGTTAAATTGATGTATGTTATTTAATTGAATTATTAAAATGATCCAAAAATTAATAACTACAAAAGTGTTTACCTGATTTTCTACCCGATTTTTTACCCGATTAATCGGGTAAGAAGTCGGATAGGAATATTACACTTGATCGGATATAGGATAGGATAAAAAAATTCTTCTATAATATCGAGTTAAAAAACGAAAGATTATATTTTCTATCCATAAGGGTGAACAGCCTATGTATCTAATTCATAATTGACTTGAACACCCCTATGTACCAAGATACAGGTAGAATGGATATGGGAAGTCGTCGGGGGGGGTAAAGGTTGGGTACTTTATTAGGGATAGGAAATTACACGGCTGCTTCGTTTTGGTTGGTTGGCTCATTTTGGTTGCGACGTTATGTGGGGTGTGTATATGTGGAGCAAATATTCGTTACGGTGATACCTCGTTATCACTGTGACGTGGTGTTATTATTTAATTAAAAATTAGTTGGACCAGTCTAATAGTATGAAAAAAAAAAATAATATAGGCTTTAGGCCATAAATTTTTAGAAGGTCTCCTAATTTTAAGTACATTACTAATCCGTAAAAAAAAATTAAATTTATTAAATTTTAAATCCTACAAAAAAATCCTAAAAAATTAAATCTAATCAAAACTTTTATTGTAATAATTTGGACCTATAATCCAATTCATAATATTAAAAAACTTATAAATTAAAAAAATAATTAAAAGTCAACTCATATTTACTCTCACCGTCTCTCTCTCTCATAAAAAAAAATAAAAAATAAAAACGAAAGTTGAAATTAAATACTCTTTCTCCCTCTCTATATAAAAAAAAAAAAATAAAGTTGAAATCTTTTTTTCGACATTATTAACACATCATTCTTTTATCTCTCTCTCACATAGAAAATTAATTTTAAAAAAAAAATATTAAAAATAAAAAAGGCTTTCATTTAATGTTTTCGTTTTAGGCCTCAAATTAGCTTAAAGTGCCCCTGAAAACTAGAAATAAGTAAAGTAAATCTTACCATTTTTATAACTATCAGTAACCACCACATATAATCAACAACACGTAGAATTAGTGAGATCTAATTTATCTATTTGTTGTTTCTAATTAGATGACAACACTATATGACAATGATGACATGATATCACAACTACATTGAATATTTTCTCATACGTGTGGCGTGTGGGTATATGTAATGTAACTGCTACTGCTCATACGAAAGTGTTTTATTCTGCTGTAACCGCCGCTGCTTCTTGGAGATATTGATTTGTGAAACCACGTCATGAACTTTTGCTCTTGGGTTACCTTCTTAGGAATGGCATGTTGGGGCTCTTCCTACCATTAACTTTGGTGGAAGTTAAGGCACGCGTTTCCAAAGAATATACAAAGGGCTCTGAACTGTGGGCGGGGCAATTTCTTCGAAGCCACAAAGGCAGTGTGAAAATTTGAAAGGAGAACGAGGAAGAAATTAAAAGGCAGAAAAAGAGGTTATGTCAACTGGGTATAAGAAGATTTTGGTTCAAGGGGCTATGTAAACTGGGTATAATTGGGTTCCTTTTTCACACGTATACACACACTGCCTATGATTATTATATGTGTAGTCCTATGAATAATTATCGGATATGCTATTATGTATATTTATCAGTTATTGTCTATGTCTGAAGGCACATAATAATAAAAAATTATAAACAATAAACATATTTGTATTCATATTCAAAATCAAATCACAAACATAGACAGGAGCGGAGCCAAGAATTTTGTTTAGGGGGTATTTAATTATTCACTCTAAATTTTTTTCTTATAACCAATCAGACTATATAACATATTTATATTTATTATATTATATTTGATATATGAAGTTCATCTAACATAACAAATTCCCAAAAAAAAAATCTATATTTGTTGGGGGCAGAGCCATGAATATTTATGATAGAGAAAAAATATAACTGGTATAAAAAAATATTAAGCCGAAATTAATATAAAAAAATTCAGTTCAAGAATAAAAAAAAAGTAAGAATCAACACTAAATTATTGTGAAATAGTAAATTCAATTTTTATTTAGCCGAAACAAAATCTTAACAAAAAGACATAAAATTATATTTTTAGTACATTTTAACCTAATTATATATTTCAATAAAATATAAATTTTTTTAAAATCTCTAAAATTTTGTATATGAATTAAATATAAATTAATTTTCGTATTTTATTAAGTTATAGACTATTATTACTAAAAAAATGGTAAATGAAAATTAAAAATTATTCTTAAAAAGTAACGAACATTGTATTAGATAAAGAGAAATATTGTATTTTCGTCAATATACAAACAAAACATTGACTCAATTCAAAACTAACATATTTATTTTAGAGGCTTAGTGGTCCACTAATTTATTAAAAAAATAAATTAAAACCATTATTAAAATTTTTAAAAAATTAGGGGGTAAATATAATGTATAAAATAATTTTATTGATTGATGCAAGGAAAGACAAAAAAAATTAAGTAACTGAACTTCTCGTGTGTTGAGTTTTTCTCTGTTTCTTCTCTTTTTCTTGTAGTTGGGCCGTGGGCAATGGGCAGTTGAAAGTGAGTGATACAGAGAAAGAAAAAAGAAAAGAAAAGATAAAATAGGTTTTAGTCAAGTGAGCCAAAAATTTTGTTTTTAATGTTGGGTTAAAATTTTTGTTTTTAGTGAGTTCTATTTTTTTGTTTTAAATGAATTTAATTGTTTAATTATTTTGGGTAAATAATGTGAGCCTAATATAAATGAGAGGGGGACACATAATATATATGTATTAATATATAATACATATATCTAACTAATAAAAAAAAAATTGAGGGGGGCCACGTGCCCACCCCCACCCTACCTCCCTCCGCCCATGAACATAGATGAGAGATAAATAAATTTAAATATCGGTTGTAATGAGTGTGAGAGGTGGTGGGCGACAATGGTGATGGTAGGAGACGGTGATGGATGTTGTGGATGGCAACGACCGTGGTAACTGTGGTGACAGTGACAACGGCAGTAACGGTGGTGATGGCAGTGGTGGCAGTGGCAACAGCGAGGACGGCAGTGGTGGCAGTAGTGGAGGTGGCAGTGGGGGCGATGGTGGTGGTCGCAATGGTGATAGCGACAATGGTGGCGGTGGCGGCAAGAATCTTGGAATTGGGTGATACATTTGGAAGTCTACTTGTGTTGGTAGCCGTGGTGTTACTGGTTGCTAGTGTAAATTCCAATTTTACTATGCATGTAGTCTAAAATGGAGTGACGCTCATGGTGGTTGCGAGATATAATGATTGTCATTACGAGAAGTAATTGGTTCGTGGAGCTAAAAAAACTCTTATGATGGTTGCAGAGCGTCTTCTAGACGGCTCTGCTGATCTATTTAGTGTTGTGTAGACTATTGAAAGTCTATGTTGAAGTATTGACACTGTTAATTTGTGTAGCCATGGACGCACTGTGACATATATTTAGTGGAATATTGAAAAATGGGATGTATTAGTATGATTAATGCTTTAAAGATTTTCTACTATTTTGTTTTGTGTCTTACTTGATAAATTGATGGATATATTGGGATAAAGAATTTTCATGTGTTTTTTTAGTAGAAAAATAATAAGAAGCTATTAAATATGACAAAAATTAAAATAGTTACCAAACATGTTTTCTAAAAACTACAATCAAATAAGTTTATTGTTCTAACTTTTTACTACAAAAAAAATAAATAAAAATACTACCAAACAAACGTACCCTAAGTTATTACTGGACATAGTTGTGCATGGAAGAATAAACTTTCTGATGCTGAGGTAGTCCTTTTACAGGCTGGTTTATGGAATCACAAGAATGTTCTTTTATTTCATCTTTATATTAATTTTACAGGTAATTCGTTTTTAAAGGTATGGTATAGTGTGAATGATTTTGAGAAGAATATTAGTAGCCGTTGGATAAATCTATTGATATCGTCAGATAAACTTATTGAAGTTTATCCTATTTTATATTAATGAGAACACAGTTGTGCGTATCATTGTCCTTGTTTAAATTTGGTATTGATGGATTACTCTCTTTGACCAAATGTGCCCTGCTTTGAGCTGTAAGTGGGTAATGTTTCCGTGTTTCTCAGTCAATAATTACATGTGTATTTTATTTTTTTCTCTTTTCTATGGGTTGATGAGTAAAAAGATCTCTTTTGTTCTGCATTTTCTAAGTTTTAATGGACCGAGTTTGCGTTTGTAGTTCTGACCTGATTACTGCGATTTCTCTGAAGCCATGTGAAAGTAAATTTTTATTTTTTTTTATGTGTAATGACATTTTGAACTGGCACTTTGATGTATAAAAATCAGGGGCGGCCGACCTAATTTGTGGTTTTCGGCAAAAATATTATATGAGATCCGATAAATATTTATTCAGTAATAATAGTAAATATTAAATACTTATTAAAATATGTTTATTTATAAATTATTTGTTTTGCCTTTTGAAATATAACATACTAATTCAAATTTTAAATTTAAATTTTACAAATAAAAATTATGTTAATCAAAGTCAAATATGGAGATTAAATATAATGACGCATATTATTTGTTTAAAATAAAAGAGAAACATAATTGAAATAAAATAATTTTTTGTTAAATGTAAATAAAAATAAAAATTTATACAAGTTGAGTAGTCATAAAATAAATAAGACATCTATATTTATAATATAAAACATGACAGACTTCAATAAATCTATTCGAATGTCTCAAATAAACTTATCCAACGGTCACTAACCCCTCTCTCAAAATTATTCAAATTGAATTTTTTTCCCTCAAATCCATCACTTCTTATTTATATTGTATTGTATTTTTAGGCACGAGTTACCGATAGTTGTTAAAAATGATAGAGAAAAAGAGCTATTTTTAAATAAAAAAAGATAGCTAGTGTTTTACTTCTACTCACTCTATTTTATAGTCATCTTGTGCATTATAAACAAAGTTATTAAAAAATAACCTCAAATTTAATTTATATAAATGTAAAATAATTATTCGTACATATTGTAGGATAGACAATTGATTTTAATAATAAGACTGCAAAGTGATAATACATATAATATAAATATCGGGTGAGATAAAAAAATAAGTTGAACTTTAGGTGAAAGAGATTTTAAAAATTTTACAATAATGTTAGATGTACTTAATTTGAGGGACAAGTACATTAGATAAATAGTGAATTTTGTTTTAAACTTAGCACTAACTATTAATTAAATGATTAAAATATATTTAATTATTTAAATATATTTTAAAATTTTAATTATATATCATTATTTATTTTATTTTAGGACCCCAAATTTCTTTTCCAATTTGAGGGTTAGGCAATGGCCTAAGTGGCCTAAAGATCGGCCTGACACTGATAAAAACAGCCTGAGTTGAAGGTCATTTGTAACAGAGTAGTAAAAAAGTGATATGCGAGATTGTAACGATGCTTAAAGTTGTGCATTGGGAGAGTGTTATTTTGTTCAATCAGATATTGATACTTTCGATAGATATTTTATGTAGTATCATGTACTTGTAACGCTTTTTATTTCATTATTTTTGTGTTTTTATGTAAATATTTTTTATATTTGATTAGTTTATTAGTTATCTATGCTTCTCCCGAGAAAATATTATTGTAAATAAAATTTATTTTCTAGGAGAAAAAAGGATATTTGCTTCGACAAAATAATGTCCGCAAAAAAGTGACTATTTGTATCGGTAAAAAGCCGAAGCAAACAAAAAAAAAACTATTTATAAATAATTATTTTTTGCTTCGAAATTTTTGCCTATGTAAATAGTCATTTTTTGTACCTATCTTTTGTTTTTGATTTTTTTACTTAGGAAATTAATCGATGCTAATATGTTTTTACTTTGACAATAAAATAAAGGTAAGTTTTTGCATTGGACACGCTCCCCGGCACCAAGACTTGTTTTGCTTCGGCTCAAAAGCCCCCTTACTTAGCTCCCCATCTAGCAAAATTGGGCTTAGAAGACAGTTCAATGGCAGATTACACCCTGAAGACCTTCTTTACTTGCGACCTCCCTTACTAATAAGTAAAGAATGAAATCAGTAAGGAGAAAACCTGTACTCAATTTCCCAGTAATAGAAGAGAGGAGTAGGAAGCTACAGTAGGATTTTGTTTATTGTTTGTTTTCCTTTACTCTGTGACTTTTACTTTAATAGCATAAAAAAAAAAAAAAATACTGACAATTCAAACTACATTGGACCCTTGGTTGGAAAACCTTCAATTGGGTTGGTCCAAGTTAAAATTTGGGTTTTTGACTTCATTTAGATTTTAAATTTGAGTTCACGAATTTAGCCAAGTCCGACCCTGACTTTATGCCTCTATTTGAGCAGTTGAATCTCTTCACAATTACCAACTAAATAAAACTTTAATAAATATTACAATATAAAAACAATTGAGATGGCGTGGGCTTGTGCAATAATAATAAATAATAAAAAACAAAATCTTATATGACAGACAAAAAATAAATAAATTTTAATTAACTAAACAATGCTTTACTTTTATTGTATGCAAATGATTCAGATCGTGTGAGTAGTATTAGGGCAAAATCTTTTTTGCCCACATGTGGTTTGGGTCGGTTCTAATTTATCCCCTTATATTTTTTTAGTATGCATTTCACCCCCTTTTGTTTTTAAACTAAAATGCTATAATTACAAACTATGACTAAATTAATGAAATGAGCAAAATGAGTGCAGCGACAATTTGAAGCTGAAATCGGAATCAACATGAAATTTTGATTTTAAAATAAAACTCTATGACTTTGATTTTTCTTTCTCCGAGTGGGTGGCGGGTCGCAGGTGGTTATGGATGTTGTGGCTATGGGGGATTAAATTTGTTGATTGGGTTTGATTTGTAGTAAACAAAATTATAACTAATTTAAAATGGGTTTGAAGAAAATTTGATTTCTAATAAAAAAAAAAAAAAGCTTCCATATACAGAGCTTGAGTTGGAATGGCCTTCTTGATAATTTTGATGTTGAATTTGATAAAGTTGAATTTTGATCGTTGTGGGTAGTGGGGTGGTTGAGGTGATGATGGTTTGGGAGGAAGGAGTGGGGTGGTTGAGGTGATGATGGTTTGGGAGGAAGGAGTGGGGTGGTTGAGGTGATGATGGTTTGGGAGGAAGGAGTGGCGTGATAAATCAGTTTAGAAGATGAGGATAATATGGTCCTTTTACACTTATTATTAGCGGAATCGTTTACTCGTATCGGTCCGAAAACATAAGCGGATGAAGTGCCTACTAAAAAAATACAAGGGGGTAAAGTGCAACTGACCCAATATTAAACCATAACTCTACTTACCCATTATTAAACACCGACTAATTATCTAATACACACCACATAAAATTGTAAACACAAAATAATATGTGGAAAAGTTCCCATGCTGTTAATGTTTAAACTTTAAAATAATTAAGAAAATTTAGCATAAAACATGTGGTCCTAAGTGCTTTTAAAGCTGAAAGGTGCAGGTTATGTGAAAGTCTTGACTGACATAAGGTACATAAAAACAAAATCAAATATTTGTTGGTGCTGAGGAAGATTTTACCATTGTTAGATTTGTTATTTATTAGCAATTGTTGTTTTATATAGAATAGGTATTGTCTTTAGTTTTTGGGTAAATTTCGTTGACACTTTTTGGAGATTGGCCCAATTTCAGGGACACACTCGATGATTTTTTAAATGTCACTATCACTCCCTATTTGGTTATGTCAGTTAACGGACTAAATGGAGATGCAATTTTACTGAATTACTCAACAAGGGTTCAACCCCATTGTTTTCCCTTTAACCTTTTATAGTTTATGAATTACCCTAAACCCACTCCAATTTAATTTTATCAAATTATTCGTCAAATTAAAGCGAAATTGACATTTAATTTAGAATTTAGTTTCATCAAATTAACATTTAATATCAGTAATTCAAATATTAATTTCCTCACTTTAACACCAAATTAATTTTTAATTTCATCAAATTAATATTTTAAAATTTAATTTCATAAAAATAAGGGTTTTAAGGGGGCGGTACCCTTTTTAGAAATTATACGACAAAAAATACTAATTTTAAAAATATAGGTCAAAAAGTATACAACTCTTAACAAATTTCTAAAATACTCTCGTCAGTAGAATGAGAACCGATTCCTATATTTTTGCTTCCACAACTGAAACTTAAGGGATTTCAACAGTTACACATAAATTCCTTCAATATCGTCGAAAACCCCATTCTTCCAAAAACTTTCATAAAACATCATTTTGGATGTTCAAAACTTTTTGTTAATCATTGCTGAAGAAAGGATCTTTTTAAAATTTCACAATCCAAATCTTCACCATTGTAGCTGAAGGATGGGAATGATTATAAATTTTTTTAATAACGAAGAACCAACTCAATCATACGATCTTGGATATGGATTGGAATCTAATTCATTAACATCTCTTGATTACATTAAAGGGCAAAGTGGTTTCAGTAAATGGTCCATCTGGGTGAGAACAATTTAGATAAGGGTTTGAATGGGAGTTACTGTAGCAGAAGGATGAGAGTGGTTGAATTTTTTGAAAAAGAAGTTTATAACTCAAGAAAAATGTTGTTTCTCCCAACGTTTTTATTTTATTTATTTTTTTCCCTCAATTACCTTTCCACTTCTAGTGCTTGGTACTACATGCACATCAAGTGTTCGATCATTTGCCAAAAAAAAAAAAAAACTAAAGAGGGTATATATATTATGATATGCGTCATGTCAATATATGCAGTGTGACATTAACTTGAAATAATGTGACATTGGTTTCTAGTAGTGTAAATTTGGTTTATAACACTGTGACATTTTTTAGTACCATTGTAATATTGTCTTGTAGTACTGTGACATTATCATGTGAAGCAACAAATCATCCTCCAAATTAGAATCATTATCTTGATTATTGCGATCATCATCATTGACATTTATCCTCACATAAACGTGATTAACATTAAGAGACCGTAACAATTTTTTTTTAAAAGAAAAACATATGGACGACATTGTAGCAGTGTGACATTTTCTAATACCAGTGTGACATTGTCTTGTAACACTGTAATATTATCGTGCGAGGCACCAAATCATCCTCCGAATCAAAATTATCATCTTGATTATTACGATTTATAAAAAAAAAAAAATTATTCAGATATGAAAAATACATGAATGTTTGAATAACTTAAATTGAATGAAAGAGAAAGATATAATTTAAAATTTAAAAATGATATTCCATAAATTTAGGAAACTGAATATTTAATATAATTGTCATATTTGTCTCCCACTAATAAAGGAAAAAGGACAATTTCATAAGAGAAAAAATTACAACTCAGCAAAAGTGTATTTTTTCACCAAACATTTACACTTATACACAAATATTTTATATTGAGATACTTTTACACAAATAAGTATGATAAAGTGTACCTTTTTCACAATTTTTCTTTAAAATAAAGCCAAATTGGCATTTAAATGAAATTAACATTTAATTTCATTAATTCAAATATTAATTTCATCACAGTAATATTAATTTCACCAATTTAATTTATTTAAATTAAAGTCAAATTAACATTCAATTTATTTAGTTTAGAATTTAGTTTTATCAAAAAAAATTAAATTGATGAAATTAGTGTTAGTGTGATGAAATTAATATTTGAATTAATAAAATTAAGTACCAATTTGATGAACTTGAAGTTCAGTTTAATGTCAATTTGATAAAATTAAATTCTAAATAATATAAATTGAATGTTAATTTGACAACATTAAATTTTAAAATGTTAATAATTGAATGTGAATTTGATAAAATTAAATATTAATTTGGTATTAAATTGATGAAATTAGTGTTAGTGCGATGAAATTAATATTTAATGAAATAAAAAATTAATTAATTAACATTTGATGTAATTAAATGTTGATTTTTGTCACTTTCTCATTTGAGTGCATTAAATGTGTAGTATATCTCAAGTTGGGGAAACTCTATGGTACGAATTTTTTTTTGGGTATCGTTAGTTATTATTTTTTTAAGGTAAATTACATTAATACTATTTGTAAATTGGTCTAATTACAAAGACACTCCCTCTAGTTTATATATGCATTTCACTTTGCATCCCAAAGTCTTTTATACGCCCCTTATTGGGTTTTTTTTGACGATTTAGAACTTCTTCGATCACACAATCTTTAGACATGTGGTTGTTATGTAAATTTTGTTTTTTTTGTTTGTTTTTATGTTCAACGTTAAGGATATACGGATTAACTTACGTATATCTTGATTAATTCACTCTTCAATACGATCAAAAACAAATTCTCCAGGACAGAACTAGAACCACACATATTTGAACAACTATGGTGCCTCTTAATGAAACTCAAATTAGGAAGCTTCGAGTTTTAACACTTGAAATCTTGACACTAAACAACCTCAAGATATTTATATATATATATACCACGAAAAATAATGTTCGGGCCTAATTCAAATTTTTTTGGGGGTAGGGAAAGAGACATAAACCATTGAACTTAAGAAAATAAAACCTTTACAAGACAAGAAGTATTATTGGACCAAAAGTCCGTTGATTCTGGACCTAATTTAATAACCTAATATAATAGTGTAAGTTTAGTAATATTGATTCTGGTATTAGAAGAAATTCTATTTCAATCTAAAAACAACATCAAATTAAGTTGATAAAATAGATTTAAATGATATTATGACAAGCCATTTTTAGCTTGAGCTTTCATAATCAAATCAATAAGAAGTGGCGGAATAATCAAAGAAGACTCAGTACACTCAAGTTTGTGGCTTTTAGATTTCTCCTTCACAAAATAAAGAGTATCATTGAACCACAGACCCATTGGTACGTCGTCACAAACGTTAGGTAGTGTTAAAAACAAGATTTGAGACCATCTAATATTGTATGCAGAATGTCCATTTTACCCCTGAAGTCTTTCAAATATCAGACCTACTTCAACCTTGTAATTGAAGCATGTGTATTTTGTCCCTAAAGGCCCAATGATTGACTACATCAAAGTTTATACTCAAAATGTATTTGTTATTGAACCAATTCATGCTCACTTAAGCAACCCAATTGACTTAGTCACTGTCTACCTTGAGCCAGGATAGACCTTTATTCCATCTGATCCTGAAAAAACCTTCCAATTCTACCAGGATATACTATTCTTTACTCGGTCTATTTTTGTCAAGCTCATACCTGATAAAATAATCCGAGTAGAGTCATTTATCATTCTTTACATATTTTAAAATTTATTTCTCTCAAAGAATGGGGATTTCATCCTTCTTCACTCCGGGATTTATCCTATCATAAGAGAAAATTTAATTACTATGATTATAAAGAATCATGGTATAAGATTATTCTCTACCAGAATAATTTTTTAGATCATTCCTAGTTCATACAATTCCATAAAGATTTTAAAAGCCAGATTTCAGCCTGGTTGTTACAGTGATGGTTTATTCATGGCTCCATTCATGAAATATTTTCAATTGATTTTCAAGATCAGATTATAGCCTTCTCCTCTGTTTATCGGCCTACTAACATGAGAGTCAATTTCATATATATATATATATATAAAACATAATAATTTAACTAAAAAATATAAAATATGTCTAAAATAAGAAACACACGTGTGCTCAATTGATGACCCAAATGATTTTTCTTTTCACTGCTCAGATGAGTTGTAGTAATTGCAGTTAGATTTTTCAAATTTGTTCCATAATAAAGAGAACTCAACAGAGGGAAACTATTTCACTTTTGTAACAACGAGCTGAAGTCGTAGAGTCACAGACAATAGAAAATATGGAGAACAAAACTGTGTGTGTGAGAAAGGAGAAAGGAGGAGAGGACAACCATTTTACCGCTGCTCTTCGTCGTTGGAGTTGTCGCCTCTGTCTGAGAATTTAGCAGAACAGTAATCGCCACTTCCTTGGTCGCCTGAGTTCGCCTGAGTGATTACGGAACAACGTTGATGGACGCCTGAGTTGTCAGCTGAGCACTAATCACTGTCTCGCTGTCGCTGGTGAGACGAAATTGTTGCGGTCTCAGTTCTCACTTCTCGTCCTCTACATTTTGCGATTTTGGGCAAAATCAAAATGGTCCAAATAAAAAAAGCAGATTCAATTTTTCTTTTATGGACCTCAAACTATTTGGTTTTAAAAAATCATTTGGTTCACTGTTTTCTCCAAAAATTGACCAATTTGACGATTTTTATCCGATTTCCTTCTTTATGCAATTTAACTAGTTAATCAGACCGATTAAGATCTTAAATCACGATTAAACCGGCTTAATTCACCGATTTGATCCGATTTTAATAACATTTAAATTACCTTAATATTTGATGAGTGGGCCAGCATTCAGAGAATATGCTCAGCCACGTGGTTGAGAAACTACCATGCAAAAATTTCTTTATTTCTCTTTAGATGCTTTGCGAATGGGAATATTGTTGGAGACTTAGGAGTTCTCTCTCTCTCTTACACAAACACACACAAATGGATTCAGTACCTGAATTCAAGGTGCTTGAACGCTGCCAAATCTCACCACCACCGGGCTCAGTTTCTCCAACATCTCTTCCTCTCACCTTCTTTGACATACCTTGGCTTCTCTTCCCTCCAAACCAACCGCTCTTCTTCTATGATTTCCCTCACTCCACCACTCACTTCAACCAAACCTTCCTCCCAGCTCTCAAACACTCCCTCTCGCTCACCCTTCAACACTTCTTCCCCCTCGCCGGAAATCTGACAGCACCACCGCTATCCACCAATCCCCACCTCAGTTACACAGACGGAAACTCTCTTTCCCTCATCATAGCCGAGTCCACCGCCGACTTCCACTATCTATCCGGCCATCACCATCGCCAGGTCGAAGATTTCCACCACCTGGCCCCTGCGCTATCACCTTGTTTGTCATGTGACCCACATGCACACCCACTACTGGCTATCCAAGTTACTCTCTTTCCCAATTGTGGCATTTGCGTTGGATTCAAATATCACCACGTGGCAGCTGATGGGAGAACATTCAACAATTTCCTGAAATCTTGGACGTCCATTTGCAGTATGCTGATTCATCACTTGAGTTTGCCTGAGGTGAACAAGAACAAGTTGTCACCATGCTATGATAGGTCTGTGATCAAAGACCCGAATGGGTTTGAGTCAATCTTATTGAGAGAGTGGTGGAACCCAAAAAATTCAGAAAAAGAAGTCACCTCCACCAATGCTTTTGATGACATGGTTCGATCCACATTTGTGATGGGTCGAACTGATATGCAGAAACTCAAGCAGTGGATCATGACCCGATCCAAAAATATACCCGGGTCTCATCCGTTGCTTCTATCACCATATGTCCTAACTTGTTCACTTGTCTGGGTATGTTTGATTAAAACTTTGTGGGCTGATAATGTGAGCATGGGGAAGGATCCGGAGCCCCACTATTTCGGTTTTATTGCTGGTGGTATTACCCGCTTGGATTTTCCAGTTCCCACAAATTATTTCGGTAATTGTGTTGGATTTGGCAGATCAATGGCAATGAGGAGTGAGTTGTTGGAAGAAAATGGGATTGTTTTTGCAGCGAAAGCGATAGGGGACACAATCAAGAAGTTGGATAGGGGAATTTTGGAAAATGCAGAGAATTGGATTAGGGAGTGGAAGGTGTTTTCCAGTTCGGAGCTTCATGTTATGGTTGTCGGGTCACCAAAATTGGAGCAGTATGGATTGGACTTTGGGTGGGGGAAGCCAAGGAAGATAGAGGAAGGCTCAATTGATAAGACACGTGCAATATCACTCTGTGAGTGTAGAGATATGGAAGGTGGCATTGAGATTGGTTTGGCTCTTCCTAAGGCTAAGATGGATGCTTTTACAAAAAGCCTCAACCATCTCTTTTGAAGTCCATTTATTACATGATGTCTCTTATCACCCCACTCTTCCTGTCTGTTCCGTGAATTGAATGTCCGAGCGAGGACAATTTTTATTCTGATGTCTCACCTAACTCTCTCTCTCTCTCTCTCTCTCTCTTTCTGTGCATGATCTGGCATGGCCGAGGAAGAGGACAACTATTATTCTGATAAGTAGGGACAATTTGGTGGGTTTGTATTGGATGAATACTTTTTATAAAGAGTAATGTTATTAAGATATAATTTATGGATATAATTTGAAGATATAATGGGTTGTCATTAATAATATAATAATGAATTCATTAATACTATAATGAGACCCATCATTAAATACATTTTTCTATGATTTCATTGGTGACAACTCCTTATATCTCCATAATTATGTTCCAATAGCATTAATGTTTTCTAAAATAGTTCCATTTACTTACAAAACAATTTTTTTTAATTACCTTAATGACATTGCTCAAAAAAATTACGTTAATGATAAGTAATTTTTTTTTTCAGTATTATAACTCATTTTTATTTGGGAAAATTTTGTCTACCCCCTTTAAATTGGTCTATCTTAACCAACGTCCTTTACAGTTTCTGAAATTTTATTGTACTTCCTTTTAGTTTATGTGCTCTTTTCACCTAGATCCCTTACCGTAACTACTCGTTACTGACCATTAAAAAAGTGTTTATATCGTACCAAATTTTTTATTAAATGTCAATTTTACTCTTCTTATTCCCCATAAAACCCTTGTTTCACCCCCTTTCTCTTTCTCTCATGCCTCAACTACTCAATCACCTAGCTACAAAATCAACGTTGCAATGAACCCAAGCCATTGGTCCTAGTATAAATCGGTGAAGAATAATGTAAAAAATTAACATAAAAAATTTTGTGCAATGAATCGGTGACACCATACACTTAAACGTAATATAAGAAAAAAATTTAAAATAATTTTTAAATTTTTTTTTAAAAAAAATTGGTGACACCGTATGCTTTAACATAATATAAAAAAATTTTAAAATAATTATTTTTAAAAAATTAAAAAAAAATCGGTGACACTATATACTTAAACATAATATAAGAAAAAAATTCAAAATAATTTTTTTTAAAAAAATTAAAAAAAAAACCGGTGACACTATATGTTTAAACATAATACGAGGAAAAAAAATTCAAAATAACTTTTTTAGAAATTTTTTTTTAAAAAAAAAAACCGGTGACATCATACGCTTGAATATAATATAAGGAAAAAATTTAAAATAACTTTTTTTTTAAAAAAAAATAAAAAAATAAATCGCTGACACCATACATTTAAACATAATATAAGAAAAAAATTCAAAATAATTTTTTTTTATATAAACTCTACAGAGGAGGATATTTGTGTCATTTTCCTTACTTGTACAATTGGTGCATTTATACCAGTAAATAATAATCACTTGGTAGGTGGTATTCATTAAAGTCATGTACAAATGATAAATGTAACTATATAAATCGGGTCAATATAGTAACTCAAAACATAGTACTGCACATAAAATGTCAACCAAACAAGTTAATAAGTGGGCCCTAAGTACTATTTACTCTATCCCACTTCCTACTACCTCATGGGGGTGTGTTGGTAAATATGTGAGCGATAGGATTGGTTTGGTTTCTTAGTTCAAACTAATTCAATGAAAACTCAAGTCCGGGGGATATAGACAAGATAATAATAAAGTAGTGTAATCTAATCTTTGTTTTGGGAAGTAATTTTGTATATTATGGGGCTCACGAAAAAATCATTGTTTTTTGTGTAAATTCTCTCACCTTTGGGTTAAATTATAATTTTACCTTTCACTCCTATTTAATCCAAAGTCAATGTTGGGTGAGGCAATATTATTTATTTTGTCCACCTTTAAACTTCATTCCAATTTTCATGTATGTTACCAAGTGTATAAACCGAAAACAATTTGGTTTTAATGTTTGCAATACCCCAAATTTTTTTATCTAATTAATTTGCTCATAAATTTGTCGCACATTGTTTTAAAAAATAAAAAATAACCGATATACACGAATCGATAAACACCTAAACATATTTTATTACCACAAGTAACCTTATACAAAAGACGAAGCAAAAGTAAGGCAACGTACTACGTAATTACACGTATTCGATATGTTTATATTTTTTGTTACCTTCAAGTATACATACAAAACGAACGCAACAGTAGGAGGTACGAAGCGTGAATCTACATGCACACACGCTATTGTGTGTTGCATTCCAAATAATACAAATAATCACGATTAGGAATTTATGTGTCTCTCTATCTCTGTCTCTCTCTTAGTTCTTGGGAAAGTAGAACACTCAACTATAATTACTTGGATTCAAGATTAATACACGAAGAAATAATCCTGAAATCCTACCTACAACCTTTTGTTATCTCTGAAGCATCAATAATTCACACTCACATATTGACAATTATGTAAACTAAGTAAGATTAGTACTTTAACTTCATAATTACAAACTGTGGCATCTTTCATAGAATTGATGTCTCAAACAACTCAAATAAGTTATGTTAGAACATGATAGATATTAAGCTGTTATACATATTTTTCCTTCTTTAAACCGATTTAATATAAGTAAATATAATTTAGACAACTAAATTGATGTTCTTGTAACTTTCATTTCTTTCAAACAATAAATTGAAATTTTTTTAAACTTTCTCCCACTAAGTACATCACCTTGACCTTGGTTATAAAAATATTTATACTTGGAAAGATCGTGTCAATTTTAGTTATAACAATCTCAATCATTGATTATTAAGTATCAAGGAAAAAAAATTTGAAATTTGATGACACTTTTTTGCTAGTACATATAATGGGGGACTAGAATGTCATTTGGATAAAAAAAAAATTTTGAAATTTTTTTTCAAATGTAACAGTAAAATGGTCCTACACAATTACCATAGGTGTAATTGTTGAAACCAAAAAAACAAAAAACAAATGTCCAATTGTTGAATTTTTTTCATTGGGACACATCATTAGATTAAATTGTTAAGTTGAAATAGCATTACTTATAGTGACAACAACTTTTTCCATATATTTTCATATTGAAAATTAGATTAATTTATCAAAAAATTACTTTTTCTTTTCAGAATGTAAAATGTATTAAATAAACCAGAAATACAAGGGTCAATACACCTATATTTGTACAATAAAGTCATCGTGGGGCTCAAAAACAAACAACAAAATACCCAAAAAGTCAAGGCACCAAAACAAGTAATCCACAAATACTGCAACTGATCCAGCATGTACTGTTCACGTCAACAGTCGTGTGAATAGTACATGTTGCAATAACCAAGATGCACAATCCATATAATTTCATGATTATTAAAAATTATAACAATAAAATTAGTTGAACGTAATTTATTGATCTACTAATTCATAATCAATTTTTTTTTTGGTAATTAAGATAATTACATAAAAGCGAAAAGGCAACATGTACACAGGTGTAACCAAATTGGATGATTGATCTTCTTAAAACAAGAAAAAGAAGATCCCTGATCCTCGTACAAAAGAATACATAATCAAAAACACAGTAAAAAACGAACAAAAATAAAATACTGTCCATCAAGACATAATTAACAAGATGAAGCACCAAACAGCAGCACCCACATGAAATACCAAACCAGCAACGCAGCCACCATAAAGACAATGCCCCCATAATGCCAAACTCCAAACAGAGCATGACACCAGAAGAAACAGAGAGTTCACAAACTCCAGCACCAGTGATGGAGGCAAATACAAAACAAGCATAATCCAAATATAAGGAACCAAATTCCAGCAATTAAGTCAATTGACAATAGATTCCAATATATTTTAAGATCCATAACCAATGCAATAGTATTAAATAGATTATGCCAATAAATTATATTAACAAACTAGATCAGAATTATACTATTAATTTTTTTAAAAAAAAACAAACGACTTCTTCAAATAACATACGAAACAAAAAGTAATCATTTCATTTCCTTGCCATCAGGAGACCTCCTTGAAGATTTAACAATGTAATCTTTTCATCAATTTTTCAAACATCACAAAATAAGTACACAGGTAAAAAAATTTCAGTGGATTAAATGGTGATCTCTGACCCATGAGTGCAAATTCCAACAGCATAATGCAACTCTATTGAGAATTTTTCGATGTAGATGGAGATCGCGTGTTGGGTTTCAAGCATAAGGGTGCCACATGGATATATATATATATATATATATATATATATATAGAGAGAGAGAGAGAGAGAGAGAGAGAGAGAGAGAGAGAGAGAGAGAGAGATACATTCCAATGGGGACCAATGGGCGCCACTTGCGGGAAGGAAGGACCAATGAGAAGTTCAGAGGAAGACAAAAATGAGGGGTAAAAACCCTATATTCAGTATTGTAGAAGGGTATTTTAGTAAATGGCAGGCCAATCCGGTAACTGGACTTCGTAATCCCAAAGTTACAATGGGATATATGAAAGTGGGTTAGATGGGATATAGAAGGGAAAAAGCTACGGTCCAAGGAATTTAGCCCAACGAATATCTTATTGAAAAAAATCTTGTCAAATCAGGGATTTGTGGGCCATTGAATTATGGTACCCAATCCAACTAGGGGTTATCCCACTTTATCCCTTTTGCCAAACACACCCCATATATCCAACAAACAAACATGCCCATACTTACAAGAAATAAGAATATGTATTTATATATAGTTTAATGAAAAATAATTGGTGAATATGTAAATTTTTATAAAATTCATGGATAAAATGGTAAAAGGTGTGTTTCTGTCACGTTTGTTAGCAGACCAACACTGACAGGGGAGGTCAGTAAAATTTCAGAAAAAGGTAGGGGATGTTGTTGAAGATAGACCTATTTAGAGGGTGTGTAGATAAAATTTTCTCTTTTTTTAATGAAAGCTTCACTGCATAAAATTTTTTTATTTAATTTTAATTTAATATTTTTGTAATTAATGGTCAAAGATAATTCATAAAAAGATCAAAGACCCAAAATTATGGTACCCAAAAAAACTTTTGGATATCAAATCCTTATATAATTGCGGCCCTAAGAACAGTCAATAGTGATCGATGTGTCAAAAAATGTGGTTACAGATTTTGGGTGTACAAATTGGATATTTCACAAAAAAGTAACGTGTCTTGGGTTGGGCTCCATTTTGTAGGCTAATTCACAGACTACATACAAATTATTGGAGGCCCATTGGGCCAAATGGTATCACTGGCTTCAACCAGTCTTATAACCAAGGTCTCTTTACCTAATTTCTAGTGATTTCATGCCTTCGCCATTACTACCTTTTTTATTAATAGAATGCCTTTCAAGACTACACATCATAAATCTCCTTATGAACTTCTATTTCATTCTACTCCCAATTATTTTGATGTAAAACCCTTTGGTTGTGCTTTGGTTGTGCTTGCTACCCTTTGATTAATCCATACTCTAAACAAAAGCTGCCCCCCAAGCACTACTAAAGTCCACATTTCTAGGCATGTAGTTTTTGATGAGATAGTATTTTCTCTTTGTCAATAACTCTGATTCTGTCCCCTTTATTCAACCAGATGTTATTCACTAGTTTCTATCTTCTTTATCTTCCTCCTCCACTTGCAAATACTATTGTTTCTTCTTCTAGTGTCTCCAATATAAATCTTTTATTACTTTTTTTTACCATCGTTGAATCATTGTATAATGTTTAGGGATGACATTTGGAGAGGGCCAATCTGAATTCAACTCGAACCAACTCAAAACTCATAGGACTTGGTTTGAGATTTTTAATATTTGGAGTAGGCTGGGTTGAAAAATACCAATCTTAATTGAAATCGAATAATACCTAGGTTGAGGTATCAGGTTGTTGGTTCAACCCGAATATTAAATCGGGCTCAACTCAAATATTATTTAAAAATAAATATAAAAATCAATATACTTATTATTTTACAAGTTTCAACTAGGGTTCAAATTCTCACATTTCACCTCAGCTGTTTACCACGAAACCCTCACACAAAGTCAAAGACCCCCACTCTCTCAACCTTCTTCTCACTCCGTCTCAGCCTCCCTCTTTCACTCCATCTCTCAACCTCCCTCTGTCTCTTAGCCTCCCTCTCAGCCTCGCTCTCTCACTCCCTCTCAGCCTCATCTTCTCACTCCGTCTCTCAGCCTCTTTCATTGATACTCAATGAAGACTTTAAAGGACCGTCATCGATCTGTGCCTTTCACTGGTATGTATTAATTTGTAAGTGTAAAATTTTTAATAATCTTAGTTTATCACGTTAACCTAAATTAATTAATTCTTATTCTTGAAGTATAAAAACATTACTGTTGCATCATGGGTTCTTCTGCGTTTAATTTTGATTCAGATTTTGTAAAATTTCATTTTCAATTTCATATTTCAGATTTTGTTTTTTTTTTTCAAAAATTTAATTTTTTAAAATGTAAGTGGTTCTTGTGGTAGTGGATAATAGTTGTGTCATTAGGCAGTGGGTAGTGGCTATGGTGTTTTAGTTTAACTTTCTTGAGTTTGTGTTGTGTTTATGTTGGACATTAAATTGTATAATTTGGCTATTATGTCTTTATGTTATACATTAAGTTGTGGTTTGGTTGCATTATCTCAAACATTGGATTCTTAATATTATGGTTTTGATGTTAAGTAACCCGAATTTTAAGTAGCTCAAATTCAACCCGAGCCAGTGCAAATTCTGATTGAGTTATATACTAAAAACTTACTTTTTGTAGTGAAACTCATTTTATTAATTAATAGAAGTTTATTTATTTATTCATTTTATTGAGAATCTATGTAGGCAAAATATTTGCATTATATTTGATATATGGTATTTATGTGTGTCTTATATTTTACATTATAGATAATATAGTGTATCGAATTCGACTTATGCACATAACGTCAGATTATTAAATTTTTGTATAATATGAATATAGATTCACAATCTTGATGAAATTGGACACACCATCAATATGTGTGTAGTGTAATATTTTGGTATAGTCTGTCTTGACTATAAGAGACTGTTTGATGTCTCGTATTATTGCATTAGTACACTTTGTATAATGAACAGTTTCATGTTGAGATTCTTATCTTTTATTGATTAAATAAGATAATAAATACTTCATGGTTATTATGATTGCTTATGTTCTTAATCCCGAGATATTTAATTTTCACATGCATATAATGATTGTCACTTTAATTCATCAAAGGGTGAGATTCATATTGAATCAATAAGTTCGATGAATTGAGAGACAATATTATTTATATGGTGGAAATTAATTGTTAAATGAAACTATGTCCTGATATTTAAATGAGTTGATGATATCCTCTTGTGAAAACTCATAAATTTTGTCCATGTCAAACCGTACAAATGGATTTAATTATTCGACATGACAAATAAGTTGAGTCGTAAAGTCTCAAGGAATAAAATAAGTCATTAAATATAATTATCAGTAATTTATTTGTAGATATCTGTAACCTTAAATGAGAGGAGATTATTAAACATATAATAATAAGGAGGTTGAAACATAATTTTTGAAATAAGGTTCAGGAGATCAATAATAAATTTTCAGTAGACTAACTTATTATTGATGAACTTTAAGATGTTTGTTCTAGGTTGAATATAGGAATCATAAGCCCATTGAAAGCCTTACCCTTATTTTTCCTTAAGGTTTCTGTCGTAACCTATATATAGACGTCTAGACTCTCTAAATCAGCATCACCTTTATTACTCATGTTTTGAGGGAGGCTGAGAGAGAGAGCAGAAATTTGCAAGTCTTTGCAGCCCACACTGCATCTGAATTTTGGCATTGGGGGATATACGATAGAAAATCTTGAGGTTCATCGAACTGTTTTCTGCGTCTATCTTTAGATTTTGTGTTCATGGTGAGATGGGATCAATCCATAGCGATCTTGAAGGTAAACCCTTGTTCCGTTTTGTAGGGTTTTAATGAATTTTTTTTTATATTTGATACATATGCGCTGTCAATGATTCTTGGGACTTCTGTTCCAACAAATTCAACTTGGACAGTACTCGGGTTGATGTCGAGTTAGGGTTAGAGTTATGATTAGAAGATTATATACCTAGGATTGATCCCTCAACCTGCCTAACCCGCCCGAGTTGCACCCCTAATGTGTCCTATTCTGGTTCTCATACTCCTAATTCTTCCATTGTCATACAACCCACTCTTATTTCAACTACTGATCTTCCCTCGCCAAGTACTACTGATCTTCCCTCACCTTATTCTACTTCTTCTTAACCTCAGCCCACTCTTTCTGTTCATCCAATGCAAACTAGAGCCAAGTCTGGCATTTACAAACCCTACCTAATTCCTTCAAGTTTCATGCCTTTGCCACTGCTACCTTTTTGATTAATAGAATTCCTTCCAAGATTACACATCACAAATCACGTTATTAAATTCTATTTCATTCTACTCCCAATTATTTTGACGTAAAGACGTTTGGTTGTGACTACTACCCTTTGCTTAATCTATACTCTAAACACAAACTCCTCTCGAAGACCACTCAATGTGTCTTTCTAGGGTATTCCTTTGATTATAAGGGTGACCTTTGTTATGACCCCACCAGCTGTTACTCACTGGTTTCCTTCTTCTTTATCTTCCTCCTTCACTTGCAACTACTATTGTTCCTTCTTCTATTTTCTCCAATATAAATCCCTTATTACTTTCCACATTCTCAGAATCCTTCTATGTTGTCTCATTCTGGTTCTCATACTCCTAATTCTTCCACTGCAATACAGCCCACTCCTATTTTAACTACTGATCTGTCCTCATCTCATTTTACTTCTTCTCAACCTCAGCCCATTGCTCTGTTCATCCAATGCAAACCAGAGCCAATGCTGGCTTTTACAAACTCAACCTTTTTAGCCTCAACTAGCCTTATAGAACCTCAGTGTGTCTTTCTAGGGTATTCCTTTTATCTGAATGGAGGACAACTATGTCTGATGATTTCTCAGCTTTTCAGTGACAAGGTATCTGGACTTTTGTTCCCCTTTCCCCTCATCAAAATCTCATTGACTGTAAATGGGTGTACTGCATTAAACATAACTCAGATGGCTCCATTTCTAAATACAAGGCCAGATTGGTTGCAAAAGGGTTTCATCAAGGCCCTGGTATAGATTATCGTGAAACTTTTAGTCTAATTGTTAAGCACGGAACTATTAATTGTTATTCAATATCAGTGGCCTCGTCATCAATTGGGCGTAAAAAATGACTTCCTCCATGGTTTTTTTCATGAGGAAATTTATATGTAACGACCTCCTGGTTCTTTTGATCCACCTCATCCCCACTATGTTTTGCAAGTTACACAAATCCATCTGTGGTCTTAAACAGACTCCGCGTGCCTGGTTTGAAACATTTACATATCATCTTCTCATTTAGTCTTTTCTAGCTTCTATTGCTTTTCCATCTTTGTTCATTAGGTTCTCTAAGTGTCCCATTATTTTATGTGAATGACATTATTCTCAGAGGTAATGACCCAACTTATATTGCCCCTCTCAAAAAGCAATCTTAATATTGGTTTTGAAATGAAGGATCTTAGTTTCCTTCATTTTTTTCTTGGCATTGAAGTCCATTATTCCTCCAAAGGCCTCTTCATCAATCAACACAAATACACTCTTGACAATTCTTGCCAAAATAAAAATGTTTGAGTGTAAACCTTGTAAGACACTATGGGCTCGTTTGGTTGTCGTATAAGAAATTGATGGATTAAATAAAATAATCCGGTCTAATATAATACAAAAGGATAAAAAACAAGACTAAATAGGGTATTACAATAATACGTAGTTTTATCTAGTGTTTGGTAATACATAACATAAACGTAATTATTTAATCCAATTAGTTGTTTGGTGAAGAAATTATTTTATCGTAATAATGTTAAATTAACAAAAATACCTTAAATCAGTGTTTGTTACATTGATGATAATTTGATTTTATCAGTTGGGGGGTTATAATGGTAAATGCGTAAAAAAATACGTTTAAGTTGGATTATAATACCACCTCTTTTGATAGTATTAAAATACTTCTATAATACATGTCTAACGTATAAAAAATATACGATAAATATACGATTAAAATATATTTTTAAAATTAATACGGTATCAAATTTGCTTACCAAACAAAGTACTAGGCTCGATTAAATAAAAAATAGTACAATTCAATATTTAATCCCCTCATAATACGTCTACCAAACGAGTCTTATGTGTAGCCACTGCCAGACTAGGCAAAATAGATGGATCTCTGCTCATAGACCCTTTCTCTATACAGAAGCATTGTAGGCTCCCTTCAATATCTGACCTTTACCAGACTAGATATTGCCTATTATGTTAATCATGTGTGTTAGCACATGAGCAGTCCCGCTGATATTCACTTTGCAGCAGTTAAGAGGATTCTAAGGTATCTCAAGGTTACTACAACTCATGACATCTCCTTTCATCCCAGCTCTCTTCATCTCTCGGCTTATACAGATGCAGATTGGGCAGGAGATCCACCATAGGCCTTATTCTTTACTTATATTCTAATCTAATTCATTAGGTTGCCAAGAAGAAAATAACATTGTCTAGCTCCTCTACAAAAGTTGAGTTTAGAGCTTTAGCTCACAGCACTGCTGACCTTACCTAGTTCAAACTCCTGTTAAAAGATCTGCATATTCATCTCCCTCACTCTCCCAAACTGTGCTGTGACAATATCTCTGCTTTACCTCTTGCATCAAATCCCAAGTTTCATGCAAGAACAAAACAAATTGAGATAAACTTTCACTTTGTCAGAGAGAAAGTAGCCAACAAATAGGTTGCAGTTCATTATGTTTCTTCCACATATGAGATTGTTGACATCTTCACCAAGGGGCTCAGCTCAGCTCGATTTCTTTTACTCAAGAGACAAACTGACGATTGGTCCTCCTCCATTAGCTTGAGGGGGTGTGATAACCGTATGTGCTCAGCTCAATTGTATGCTCAACTCTGTTTACATGGACTACGATGGAGAAGCATCACACTAGATAGATGTTAGATTGAGTTTGTTAACATATTCCAGTGCAACGAGCTGGTTGTGGATTGCAATGGAGAAGCATCACACTAGATAGATGTTAGATTGATTGAGTTTGTTAGAATATTCCTGCTCAACAAGCTGGTTGCTATTTTTAGTTGTTACAGAGTACTATTAGCAAGAAGATTAGTTGTTGATTAATTAAACCTATAGCTTTTGAATATAAATATAGAATAGCTTGTAGAGATTCATTAAGCTAAATAATACATCTAGAGAGTTCATCTTTTATCTCTCTCATTTTCGCTTATTCTATAAATCTTCATGATCGATTTTTAAATTATGATCGATAATATTTTTTTTATTAATTTTTTTGGGAAAAATTTCAGTTACACCCCTCCTAATTTACTATATTTTCAAAGACACCCCCTCTATTATAAAAAACATTATTGACACCTTTTTTTAGTTTATATTTAAACATCAATAACACCCTTTACTATTAAACTACCATTTTTAACCAAAAAAATTCATCTAATATACCAAAAATGCTCCTACATAAACCTTAAGTAATTTTTCTACATAAAATTTTATTAAAATTCGAGCCGATTAAAATTTATTTTTTTACATATTAAAATTTGAACCAATTAAAATTTGATTGCATTTGATTAAATTTTATTTCTACTAAAATTTATTTTTTACGTATAAAAATTTGAGTTGATTTGAAATCTTCTTGAGTTGTTAGCGCCGATTAAAATTGGTTTTTGAGTTGATTAAAATTTATATTTTTTTACTTATTAAAATTCTCTTTCAAGTTGATTAAAAATAATTTTTAATTGGCTCAAATAGAATTTTAATTAGTCCAAATTTTAATACATAAAAAATATAATTTTTAATCAGCTCAAATTTGAAAATGTAAAAAAAAAATTTAATTAGCTTGAATTGAATTTTAATTTGTTCGAATTTTAATATGTAAAAAAAAATAAAAAAATAGAGGGAGTCTCATTGAAGATATGTTTATTTAGAGGAAGTGTGGATGAAGCTTGTCTTCAAATATATCATGAGAATTTTAATAAAATTGTATTCTAGTTAATATTTTTAATTTGACAGGGGTGTCAGTAAAATTCAAAAAATAAAAGGGGTATCCTTAAAAATATGGTATACTAGAGGAGGTATGGTTGAAATTTTCACTCTTTTTTTTCCCGCCAATTGACATGGCAGATTAAACAATATCCTTATATAACTGCGGCCCTACGAACATTCATTAGTGATCAATGTGTCAAATAGTTTGGTGACATACTTTGGGTGTACAAATTTGATCTCCCACAGAAAAGGAACGTGTCTCGGGTTGGCTCCATTTTGTAGGCAAATTCACAGGCTACATACGAATTATTGGATGCCCATTGGGCCTAGGGTCATCATCGGCCTCAACCAGAGTCGGTGGTGGCAGCCAAGTTGAGGAAGCTTGGGGACAATGGCCCCTCAAGTCTATAAACTTTTATTCTTCTTTCATTGAATTTCATAAAGTGTTTTCAAACCAACAAAAAGTTTTATATAATGCTTGTAGACCCATATAAAAGAAATTGACTCCGAATGGAATCGTAAATGCATCATTGGATAAATGTGATGTGATATTGTATCGGAGTTAATATGAAGAGTATAAGTAGAATTCTAATAACTCTGTACTTGAAGATAGTCTGTAATACAAGAAAATCAAATATTAATCGTGTAATATTTATATTTTT
>CAUOFW020005539.1:0-26895 GCA_963454935.2 Ilex paraguariensis
AAAAAACTAAAGACAGAAGCTTTCAAGCAGAACATTATTCTGGTAACCTGGGATATGCTTCTTTGAACTATTCTCTGTTTGAAGATTGTTCTTGTTCTTCAAGAAAACAGTCTGTTGCCACCATATCATGTTCGATTGAAGTCGCATCACTATATGCATTTCTGAGATTTCTTCATTCCTTTCTCTCCACACACAATGTAGACCGTTGCAGCCAGGCATATTACGGAATGAGGACCTCCAGAGTTCTGCCACCCACATAGAGGCTTTTTGAATTAATCGAGGCCAGGAGTGGAAGTCCAAGCAATGCCACATCTATTCATTACTTCAACTATATCCTAGTTGTAAATCAGCAATTAAAAACAGGTGTTTTTGATTTTCCTCCTCCTCTCTACGTAAAACACAGCTACTCCAATTTGTTGCATACAAACTTGTAGCCTATCCTTTGTACTCAAATCTTTCCAACACAGCAGCCATAAAATGAAACTCATTTTTAAGATGGACTTGCTAAACCATACCAATTTATCCCAACATACCCTGGGCCGGGATGGTTTAATTGCTTGTCCAAGCAGATTTTGCAGAGTAGAGGCCATTAGTAGATGCAGATCACCTGACTTGATCTGGTACTGAGTGTTGGGGTTATAAGAAGGCATTGAGGCTAGGATCTTCCTTATAGTCAATGGAATTTGAGGCAGGCCACTGCCATTGATTTTCAATTTATGATTTCCTCCACCTTCTTCTATAAATTGGTAATTAAATCTATCAGTGATTTCGTGTGGCCCCTGAGGAGTAGAGGACCATGGTCATGCCAATTATCATACCACAAAAATTTTTGACTTATCATCTCAATTATGTGCTTAATTAGAGGCCTTGCAGTATCCCTCAACTTTAAAAGTTTTTCTCCAAGTTCCAAGGCCAGTTTGTGCGTTTTGACAACCTTTTAGTAGATTTCCATTGATCCATTTGTTCCTCTTTGTCCGTAACCAAGGACCAAATATGCCTTATCATCAAAGCTTTATTATTATTGCCTTTGATCAGATTCCCTTCTTTTTTCTGTTATTGAAGTGGATTGAATTAAGGCAATGGATTCAGTCCAAGATGTAACAGTTTTGTGCTTTTCGAGGGAGAGGCAACTATATTGGAAGAGCACATTTCTCTTTCTCTGTGCGTGTTGTGTGTTATATATATATATATGAGTCATTAATTATTTTCAGATGAAATGGGGGTGCATTGAAACATTTATTCGTATGCATGATGCCATTAATTTTTGTTGGCTTAAAATGGAATCCATGATAAGCTTATGCTTTGGTGCGGCAATGAGTATAAAGCCAATTGGTTCAAACTATCATCTATGAGTAATATATGTTAAATTGAGGACGGCTCCCTTGTCACGAATTGAGAAAAATCTTTGGCTCCTTATCCTCTGGCCATAGCCCAACTTTAGCAAACATCGACGGCCTTGTCTTCTTCTTCCATCACCTTCCTGCCAAAACTCTGCTGATCTTTTATCACATATAGATCCAAACCATCTAATATTATTCATGCACATCAATCTCCATACCAAGCAACAAAGAATAATGCCATTATTTAGACTCTCCTGTATACATATTTGTGTTTACTTGTGTGAGTGTGTATATATGGGTCGCTTTTGTTTCATTGATGCATAAGCAAAGCATACAGAACCTTTGGAGTGTTCCTCGATCTCTTCTCTTTCTTCCAAGCAATCGCATTAATGGAAGCAATTCTGGATATTCAAGAATTCCCTTTGATCATTGCAGTTGCTTTCAGTGGTTTGGCAATCGCTTTGGCTGGCCTTTCTTTATGGTATCTTAGAGAGTATGTCAGTTATAGCAAAAAGAGAGCTTCCAATCTCCCACCTTTACCTGGTACTTTTTTTTTTTAATCATGTACTGCAAATATTTTAGGTGTTTACTGTAAAAATTTTCAATCTGATCTTTGTTTTCATATTAATGAAATTTAATTATTAAAGATAGATATTTGCTTGATTAGTATAATGAATTAAAGTCTGAAAATTATATATCACCCTACCGCCACTACAAAAATGACCACCCCATATCATCATCTCAACCCCACCACCATTGCCACTAGACCACCATCTGGGAGGTGATGGTGATGAGGGTGATTACAACGATGGTGGCAGCTCTGGTGATGGGATGATACTGCAGTGTTGGTGGTGGTTGGGTGAAGTGATGAAGTAATAGTAGGGGATCATGATGGCGGCAACAATATTATGGGTGGGGTGGCGGTGATGGAGGTAGATGGTGATCGCTGTGTTGGTAACAGTTTGGTGACGGTAGTAAGGTGGGAGGTGGTGGGTGGGGATGAGGATAAGGAGGTGGTGGTGGTGGGAAATGGTGCAAATTGGAGCATACAATGAATTGTGATCAATATATTTTTTAAGGCAAATAGGTCCACCACCAAACATTTATTTAGTTCTTAGTCATTAGGTATATTAAGCATTCAATTGACTATGTTTAAAGAGTAGTGTTGCACTGACCAAAAATGCGACTAATTTATGTGGCACAATTGACGAAATAAATTTTTAGGACCAAAATCTAAAACGAAGTCTTTCCTATTCGTAACAATGTTTTGAGTTCCTCAATTCTATATGAACTTCTACAACTAATCCAGCAAAAGAAATGAACACGATGTATTTATGGAATTTGATGGATTTGGAGCAGAAGTACCAGGGCTACCGATATTAGGGAATCTACTGCAACTGAAGGAGAAAAAACCCCACATGACCTTTACGAAGTGGGCTCAGACTTATGGACCTATCTATTCCATCAAAACTGGAGCCAACACTATCATTGTCCTCAACTCCGTCGAAGTTGCCAAGGAGGTCACCTCTCTCTCTCTCTCTCTCTCTCTCTCTCTCTCTCTCTCATAAGAATGACACAGACTTGAAGTAGTAAAGGTAAGGTTTTTTTTAATCAGAACATAGTACAATAGGGTTGACAATCATGGAATTGGTATGGCCCTGAGCCTTACCAAAAAAAAAAAAAAGTATGGCCCTGAGTTGCGAATGATTCAACCTAAGGGTTAGCTTTTAGGTTGGACTATCTGAGTGGATCAATATCGTGCTATAACTCATATGTTGGGAAGTTGGTGGTTAAGGGGTTGGACCGGGTCGGCCAGCCCGCATTAGGGGTATGTATCGTATTGGTCTTAATAGACTTTTTTTTTTTTTTTTTTATTACAAAAAATGATGTGATGTATGAAAGATCAAATTGCTTCGAGTGCAGGTTTTTTCACTAGTTTAAAGAAATTTTTCCAACCGAAGATCTGTTGTATTAAAAGTAACTATAAGTAATTCCTCCCCTCCTCCACCAACACTATTCTAAGAAAAATCCTGATTACGCCCCAAGAAGCATCATAATGTAATATATTCTTGTGTTAGATGACTGATAAACTGAAATGACCACTTAATGTGGCTCCAAATTGGGCAGAATATTGACTTTGTTTCACATTGTATATATAACAGCTATATATTTTCATATACATGAACACGAAACAAGCAAGTGTTGTGATTCTCTATCCTTTCAATGTGTTTCAGGCCATGGTGACCAGATTCTCCTCCATTTCAACAAGAAAGCTATCAAAAGCGCTAACGATCCTCACTTCTGATAAAACCATGGTTGCCATGAGTGACTACAATGAGTTCCACAAGACAGTAAAACGACATATGCTCACAAATGTTTTGGGACCAACTGCCCAGGTTTGTGCTGCAAAAAATTCCTCACTAATCTAATTTGTTAACAAAATTATTCTTCATCCTCTTTCTTTTCATGTTCTTCAAGTTGGGCAAGCTACATTTTTACACTTTTCTTGTGCATCAGAGGCGACATCGTCTCCACAGAGACATCTTGATAGAATACACTATGGACCAACTGTATGCTTTTTTGAAGAGCAGTCCTCTTGGAGCCGTAACTCTTAGGAAAATAATCGAGCCTGAAATTTTTGGATTAGCACTGAAGCAAGTGAGTTACTTCATGTATGATTTATCGTTAGTCATATTTGTTAAGCCACTATTTACTCTAAAAGACTCAGACTCAGAAAGAGGGTAAGTATTTATACATTTTTTAACACGTTCCCTCACATATGAGGCAGATTTTGAACCAAGGATGTGGAATCCTTAAGTAATATTAAATGGTATTTGCAGGCACTGGGAAAGGATGTGAAATCCATTCAAGTGGAGGAACTTGGAACCACTTTGTCAAGAGAGGAACTATTTAAGGTTTTAATAACCGACCCAATGGAGGGCTCTATTGATGTGGACTGGAGAGATTTCTTCCCCTATATGCAATGGGTTCCAAATAAAAGCTTTGAAGAAAAAATCCAGCAAATGAAATTTCGGAGGCAAACGGCAATGCAGGCCCTAATAAAGGAGCAGATGAAACGAATTTCATCGGGAGAGGTACCTTTGAGTATGCTAATTGAAGTGCTCGTACATTCGTCATAACGTTAGCTGACCTTTGCAATTTACTTACTTTCTGGAATTTAAAACAGGAAATCAATTGTTATCTAGACTACTTGTTATCTGAAGCAAAGACACTGTCAAAGACAGAAATAGCAATGTTGCTTTGGGAATCTATTATTCAATCATCTGATACTACCATGATAACCACAGAATGGGCTATGTATGAACTTGCTAAAGATCCAGAAAGACAGGTTGGTAAATTCACTTACTCTCCACTAACAAATCAATTCAACCTTTTACACAGTAGCTTGTAGTATAATTACATGATTTTGATTCTCTCCAACTCCTACAGAATATTCTCTATCGAGAAATTCAACATGTTTGTGGGGCTAACAAGATCACAGAGGACATATTGTATCAGATTCCATACCTATCTGCTGTTTTTCATGAAACACTGAGAAAGTATAGTCCTGTTCCTATAATTCCTCTGCGATATGTGCATGAAGATACACAGTTACAAGGTTATTCTATCCCTGCTGGAAGTGAGGTTATTACTCTTACTTTTCCCTTGTGCTCTTTCTTTAACAACAACGTTGCCTAAAAATTCACGAAACTCCTGTTATGAACGCAACCTTACCCTCACGTGGAGAGAGATTATTTCTATAACTCTAATTCGTGATACCCCATGTTACAATGGAGCAACTTACAGAAATTTTGCCTGCAGTTTTTGATTTTTGACTATTTTGTGCAGATTGCTATAAACATTTACGGATGCAACATGGACAAAGATGTGTGGGAGAGTCCTGAGGAGTGGAAGCCTGAGAGGTTTCTGAATGGGAAGTATGATCCCATGGATTTGCACAAGACGATGGCGTTTGGAGGTGGAAAGAGGGTATGTGCAGGTGCTCTTCAAGCGAGTTTGATCTCTTGCACTGCGATTGGTAGATTTGTACAAGAATTTGAGTGGAGACTCAAGGATGATGGAGAGGGAGAAAATGTTGACACTCGGAGACTTACAACTCAGAAACTCCATCCACTGCAAGCAATCATAAAGTCTAGAAATTTGTTGTGTTGAAGCCCAAATGTCGCGTTCATCAATCATGTATTACATACAATTACTATTCACGACACATAAAACTCCAAAGGGTTTGATTTCCATTTGATTACTATTTACAAGAACAAGACTGCATTTTACGAAATGTAAAAATAAACGGTTAGTTAATAACGTACTTTAAAAAAAGCAACAAAAACTACTTTAAAACTTTCAAATAATATTACCAAACGGTCTATTAGTTAGGAATTGATATCTCATTCTCAAATAAGATTGTGATCATCACCCAAACTTGATTTGAGTATGAATTGGTGAAACGTTTAATCTTTTGAATTGGTATTCTTCGGTTCACAATTTCAAAGGAAATAATCATGCTATGCAAAAATAAATGATTGAAAAAAAAAATAAATGTAGTATGAAAGTTTTTGAAACGCTCACCATCTCATCATTTCTTCTAGTTTTATTTTAGTGTCGTAAAATAGGTTTAAGCATGTGAAAGGCTTCACCCACATAGCAACCTCCTCGTACCACGACTAAATATGAGATATATATATATATATAATACAACGGAGATTATCTACAATCATGAATAAATAGGTTAGTTTATGAATTAAAAAAAAATCCCATAAAGACTTAATCCACAAGAAAATCCACATTCTAGACAAGAAGGAGGTAGTATTAATGCAATGTCATTTTCTTTGAGATAGTGAAGAGAGGAACCAAGCTGTCATGATGGAATTGGTTTTATTCCAATGAAATTGGATATGGTGGAGCTGTGGGACATAACTATGTCATGGATTACAACTACACCTTAATGGTTTGTATTTGTATGATTAATGGAGAAAGTTTCAAATGTATTCTTGATGAAATTTAACAGTTCTCTATTAAAAAACCACCCTACATATTATGAAAATAAAACCGTTGAATAAGCCTTGTATTTGTCCAAAGAAATCTCTCTAGTAAGAGCCAAGAGTTTTGAAGATTTAGGACTGATACAGTCAATTTTGGACCAAACCAAGAGTGAAAGCCAAGGAAACGGGGCGGGAAAAGCCACAAAAAGTTGAAAGCGGCCGACCACAACAAAAGACGTTTGGTATTAAAAAATATTATTTTTCAATATCATTACCAAATCCCGACAATACTAGAGATAGAAAAGAACCAAGATAATGGTCCAGTCTATGTGGTATTTGGTTGTTACTCGATATAGACGGCAAGATTTCTCATGCTCGTATCTAAATGTAAAAGATCCACACCATTCTAACTATTTTTTCTTTTTATTTTTCTCTTTAAAGTACTTCTTCTTAAATTCATGCTAAATGTAACGTGTAATACGAAATGCAACACACCCTGAAAATCAGACGGGAAAAAATGATTAATTCCTGGGGACGAGTTAAAAAAATTAACATAACAAATTAGATGTGTAACTTATTCAAAAATCTAAAAACGATTAGATTAGTTTGATTGAAAGAAAAGTCAAGCCTACTCATAAACATCTATGGAATTATCAAACTATCAAAAATGACCAGCTAACTAAAGGATTGATTAATATTGATCATATATATTTGAGGCCTAAAGCGATTATTACAAATGAGGCTTTTTATTTTAATATTAATAATTTTTTATTTAAAAATTATTATTTTTTAGATTAAAAGTAGCTAATCTTTATTGTGATAATCGATCTTAAGAAAGATTTTACAATTTTAATTTTAAACAATCATAATCTACTGATTTTAAATTTTATAGTTTAATAAAAAAAATATTTTAGTTTATTTTTCGTAATAGAAATTAAAAAAAAATCGTAACACAAAAAAAAAAAAAGAAAATTTGTATTTAGTAGAAAGTGAGTAAGAGGGAGGGCTTTAGTTTATTAGAGAGAGAGAGAATGAATAAAAATGACCGGTTTATTTTAGTTGACTAATTAAAAATATTTTTAAAGCGTTTTTGAACTATAACACCTAAAAACCCAGGTTTTGTTGACCGGGCCGGGCCGGCCCCGACACTTTGTCATCCGAAAACCACACAACACTTCATTCTTCACTGTGTGAAAACCAAATGCAATTAGTTACAAAACAATGTTCCACTGCATTATCTGTTACAAAACAATGTTCTTTTTATTTTATTTCTTTTTTTTTTTTATTTCATAATCTTAGGTATCTGAATCACATGTACTTTTATTAATCGTTTTTCTTAATCATTTATATCGAAATTAAAATATTTATAAAATATAAATATATTACTATTATTTAATTACAAAAAATTACCAAAATTTTAACCGATAGTATATAAATTTACTAACTCTTTATAACAACTTTTAAGGGTCCAGCTGTGGTGTCTCTCTCTCCTCTGACCAGGTATATAAACCCCTCTCTACTGGTCCACTTTTCATTCTCTGTGTCTTTTTTCATGATTCTATCCATGGAGCATTTTGTCTTCTTTCCTAAAATTGTTCTTTTCAACACATAATTCGCCTGAGCACATAACCAAATAAAACGCAAGCACAACTCAGAATGTCGTCGAAAACCAGAGACCGACCACCTGCGAGACCCCAACAGATGAACTCATGCCCAATGGAGCCCCAAAAACTCCCATGCCCGCGCTGTGAATCGACCAACACCAAGTTCTGCTACTACAACAACTACAACCTCTCTCAGCCCCGCCATTTCTGCAAGGCTTGCCGTCGATACTGGACCCGCGGTGGCACCCTCCGTAAAGTCCCCGTTGGCGGCGGAACCCGGAAGTCATCCTCCAACAAACGCTCTCGCACCATCACCGCTGAATCATCTTCTTCTGCAGAAACTGATGACGCGATACACGCTAACTCGGGTTCCATGGCAGCCGAAACGGGTTCTGGATCTGGGTCTGGGTCTTCTTTGTGTTGTGATGTGAATCTGAATGAGCCCGTTTCAGGCAGTTCTACGTCTTCGTTGAATACACAACAGAGGGTCGAGGTTGTGCCCTTTAGTGGATTCGGTCATGGGCTTGGGCACGGTTCGGGTCTTCATGAAATGGGAGATGAAGCTGGTATGTTTGACTGGCCCATGGAACAAGGCAGCAAAGGTAACGGCAGCAGAGTTGGTGGTGGCGGTGCTAGGGGGTGTGGGACTGTTCTTGGGTTTCACCTGTTCGCAACACGTGGCAGGTAAGTGGTCGTGCTAACGGCGGATTGGATGGTGGTGATTGTTTTCATTGCCCGGGCCTTACTAATTCCACTCAAAGTCAAAGTTCTCTCCAACTAGTTAATATCCAAGGAAATAAAAAAAAATGACTTTGGTTTTCGAGTTCGTCTTTTAAGTAGAATTGTTGTTTGAGCAGTATTAAAATTGATCGAAAATAATGGGTTTGGTTTGGTATCTTTTGTTTGGTCCTCCTGTTTGTGGGTATAAACCACAGAAAATAGACTACATACAGATGGGATTTACAAAGCTTGGTCAGAGCTACTCCAATGTCTTTGCTTTGTTTTTTTTTTTTTTTTTTGAGTTTCACAGGTTTGGACATGGGTTTGACAAAATGGAAGAAAAAAAGTCTTGACTTTCTTGGAATTCCGTTTGCATCGGAGAGTATGCATTCATAAAGTTGTCTGTTTTTACGCTTTTTTTTTTTTTTTTTTGGGGGTTTTCGTCAAAGACAACAGAATTCTAAACTTTGTTTGCCTGCCGGCATGATTGAATAATTCCGAGCTTTCGGATTGATTCTTGTTATTATAATCATGACATGTACTCGTCGGATCACAAGTCTCTCTTCCTTCGAGATACTGTTCATAGAGATCAATGACACCTAGTACGTTACGTACCGATACGTATCCCTTGATCGAATATAGGTACATAGGTCCCTACATGTACCACTTCCCTCGGTACCGAGATGTACCCGTCCAGGATGGCGTTCTCTGCTCCTGTAGAGGCTATTGATGTACAGGTCACTAGCCTAGCCTAGCCTAGACTAGATTAGTCATCATGACATTGTCTTACACAATTGGTGTCAAAAAGTACAAGAAGACAGAAGACACAGCCAATAGGGAATGGGCGCGTGACATATTGTGTCACATCAGAGACAAAAAAATCGGATGTCCTTGCTGACACACGACTTGAAAAAGCAAACATTTAATTACACCATTCCCTTGATGAGACAGCATTTAATGCGGTAAGGCTCGGAAGTGAAAGGTAATAAATGTCCCTAAAACTGAACATTTATTACATCTTTGCCGAGAGGAGCTCATTAAACATTCGGTAGAGCGATGACGCAACATTGGTTGCTCGGGATCCCGAATAGTTAAAAGAGAAAACATTCCTCATAGGAATCAATGTGCACGTTGCCCATATCTAATGATCACCTACTGACCACACTGACAGTAATCATGAGTTTTTGAAGTATAAATACTCCTCACAAAAGGCAAGACGACATGCAACAAAAAAAATCTTTTCTCAAACCTATACACAGTGTTTTCTTCTTCTCCTCTCTCAAAGAACTAACTTGGTCGGAGGAGGAGATACGCCGAAAAACACTCCGGCACCCTCCTAACTCATTTTTTTATGTTCCAGGAACCTCCCTCAGTCTTACAGGACCACTCCGTTGATCCACGAAAGTCTCTCATTACCTTTTCAGGCCACCAACGAACCTTACAGTCTGTTCCAAGTAGCAAGGTTAACCATTCGATTGACTGACTCGAGTTCACCACGGGAGATATCTGTTCTCGTGTTTATATTGTGCAAGATCCTGCACACACACGCACATGCATAATTATAATATAAGACTCTCATTATTACAGAATTTAAGGAGAGTTAAATATACACAATTTTATCTGTAAAAATAAAGTTAAAATCGTACATTTAGATCATAATCAAATAATTTTACTGTTGCGCCAAAGCCCAACTCGCACATAGTTTAGATAGTTATCTTTTATAATTTACGTTAAGAGTTTAGGTGTAAATTATTGCGAATTAATCTCAAACATAATCTTTTCTTTGAAGGTTGTATTGTATTTTGCTTTGTGGGATCACCTCCCTGATCATATCTCATCACTATCGACAATAGGGTGATTTTGTTGGTCATGTCAAAGGTTAACATCTTCCCACTTTAATGGCTGATGTAAGTGCTTCCGTCACCTATTTCATGAATACTAAGAACTTGGTTGCACGTTGCAATCAACATCAAAATTAATTAATTCTTATGGATAATTCAGAGATCTTAGTATTAACACTTAAATGTAAGTTATTACTATTAAGTAATTTTTAAGAGATATGTTTTAAACTCGTTTGAATTACAGAAACCAATATTTGAGTTCAAGAGAATAATCAATATAAGTTTAAACACCCTGTAATAAGAAAAAGAGTTAATATCTTAGTTTTTTTTTAATATTTTTATTCTAAAATTTAATACAAATTCTATAAGAGCTTGTAATATATAAATAAGTGTCTTACTCATAAAAAGACATAAATCCTTTTTTGAAAATTAATTTTCTTAACTCAATGACATTAATGAAAGGCCTCCGAACGTTCCCTTCAATCATGTTTTGTTTTTTTTATGAAAAGCAGATAGAATGGAGGTTGCAAGGATGCAACCCGGCAGTCAAAAGTCAACAAAAGTTTTTGAATAGACTAGGAGACTAAAATGCCCACAATGTCCTACCAAATTACTGATTTATGGTGTTTCTTTTTTTTTTTTTTTTTTTGGATATTTGAAATCACCGGATGAAAAATGATTTCTTACTTAAGCTTTATGAAATACTAGCAATTACCCGTACCTGAAGGCACAGTATTATTCGTAAATTAGTCACAAATATTTGTTCATATATAAATATAAACTAAAATACAATATTGTAATAAACAATGAACAAAATGAGTCCGCTAATATTTTTCATAACATCAACTTACATGCATAGCATATATTTTCATATTAAATTGTTACGCTATGAAAATTATGTTATAACTACTGAAATATAATAATTCAAATATCTGAATAAATATATCAGTTGACAATATTCAATGTTCTATTTTTAATTCAAAATTCACGATTTTAACATTCATAATCAATTTTATCTAAATAACAACAGAATTCATAACTAATAGAATGAAAATTAAAACAATACTCCCACAAATAAATTAAGTCTACAAATATTGTCAAATGACCAAATATAATTATAAAAAATTCAACTGACTTCCAAAATATACGACCTAACTATTGAATTTGTATGATTCAAATTTATAATAGTGTTTTTAATTTTATATTATTCTTCTCGATTATTTATATTCTTAAACTAAATGTTATTAAATATTAGATTATTTAGTAAAGATTGTTGTTTCGTGTTATTTACTAAATATTAAATTTGTATGATTCGTGTTCACAGTATTATTTATAATTTTGTATAGTTTCTCTTGTTTGTAATTTTGTATCATTTTTATCGAGTATTTAGATTTTGATTATTTAGTAAGAGCATCTCTAACCATGACTCAAATTTTTAGTCAAATTTGAGTCAGGGTTAGAGATGTCCTAAATATTGTTGCTTTGTATTATTCATTAAATATTGAATTTGTATGATTTTTGTTTGTATATAAATTTAATTTTGTATATTTTAAATGTTAAGTATATTTTCTTTAATAAATTTCTTGATATTTGAGTTGTCAAATAACTTAAATTTAATTTTGTATATTTTATATGTTAAACATATTTTCTTTGTTAAATTATATTTTTTGCAAGTTATACTTTTATATGGAAAAATAAAATTGACTATTGAATTTATATGATTTGAGTTTATAGTAGTGCTTTTAAACTAAACATTATTTATATTCTTAGTATATTTTTTTAAACTAAAAGTTATTTAGTATTGAATCATTTAGTAAAGATTGTCGATCTATATTGTTCACTACATATTAAATTTATATAATCCGTGTTCATAGTATTGCTTATAATTTTGTATCGTTTCTCTCGCTTGTAATTTTGTATCATTTTTTTCGGGTATTTAGATTTGGATTATTTAGTAAATATTGTTACTTTGTGTTGTTCACTAAATATTCAATTTGTATGATTTTGTGTTTGTATATGAATTTAATCTTGTATATTTTTAAAAGTTAAGCATATTTTCTTTGTTAAATTATATTTTTTTGCAAGTAATGCTTTTTTTTTATTATAAAAAAAACAAAATTGACTATTAAATTTGTATGATTCGTGTTTATAGTATTGCTTGAATGAAAGAGAGGGATACAAAAGAATATTTTTGTGATATTTATTATCTATCTAATATTTATTACATAATTTTATTTCAGAGAAAGATACAAAAGAATATTTTTGTAATATACTATCTCACTTTGTAATATATACTATCTATCTACAGAGAGATGTAGTATTTACTTGAATTAGACACTATATAATATTTTCGTGAGATACAAAAAGAGATATAGAAAAAAATATTATGAAAATTTGATATTTTTTGCGTAAATTGAGCGTGAGAGAGAGAGAGAGAGAGAGATTTGCTTTAAGGAAAAGATTTGGGAAAATTAAATTTTGGAATATTAATTTTGGAAACTATAATTTTTGAGTAGCAATAATATTTTGAAAGAGTTAATGTGGTACGTCGGATTAAAACGATTTGATACGTCAATAGCTCGAGACAGTTTGATATAACGTCGTCCATTAGATGATATTTTTTTTTGTCACGAAACGATTTAGACCACTTTTTTCTCTAAAATTTAAATTCGTTCTACTTTATTGTAAAGATATGAGAGAGAAGGGCATGTACATGAGTGTGAGAAAGATGAGTAAATATTAAATGTTATAGTGATACTATGTCAACAATGCTGACGTGATATCACCAATCAATAATAAAATATCAAGTGGGTAAGGTAAATTCCACTTGTATAATTATTTGCTTACATGGAGGAAGAAAAAATAGTTATTTTTTTACATGAATGATTGATTATCAATTTTAGTAAGGGCCATTTGTTTATTTATTTTGATTTTATTGATTGGTAATACCACTTTAGCATTGTCACATGGTATCACCGTTTTGTAACGAATATTTTTTCCGCTAATAGTGAGAAATGAAATATAAAGATATATTTTATTAAAAAAATTGATACTTTTTGAGTGCATTGAGCATAGAGAGAGAGATTTGCTTGATTTGAGGAAAAATTTTGGGAAAATTAAATTTTGGAAACTATAATTTTTGAGCAGCAAAAATATTTTAAAAAAGTTAATGTGGTACGTCAGATTAAAACGATCCGATACGTTAATAGCTCGAGATAATTTGGGATAACGTCGTCCATTAGATGATGTTTTTTTTGTCATGAAATGATGTAAACCACTATTTGTATCTAAAATTCAAATTCGTTCTACTTTATGTTCAGTTGCAACATATCTTATTGTGTTGTTCTTACATGCTCGTGTAATTTTTGTGATTTTATCGTCGTATTTGAAAAAATAAAAAATTTGAAAAATTATCAAGTACTTAATGATTTACAAACTGTCATATTTATTTTTTTGTGGTCTCGAGTTTAATTTTAGCAATCAAGATACAATTAAAATCATAAGATGCTTACAAAGGAATCATATTTCCTTATTTAGTTATTCTTATTCGGACTACTATTTTTGCTTAACTTTAATGTTATTTTTGAAAAATAAGAATATTCAATTAAAGCGAAGAAATTATGGTCAAGGTGTTTTCGTAATTACGCGTAGAAAGTAGGACATTTTGCTTCAACTTGAGAAGCAGCCGAAATATAACCCCCCAATTCTTTCCAACTTCGTTGCTCTCTTGGTTTCCTCGCATCTCAATCTCCTCTGTCTTTCTATCTCGCCCTCTCCTGAGCTCCTCTGAGAGGAAAGCTCAGGCGCTCTCTCCGGGGTTTCTAATCTCACCCTTTCCTCCTTCATTCCTTTCTGATCTGAAAACCCCCAATTTTGATCTTCCTATTTTTTCTCCGATTCATTTATTCATCTCTAAGTCAACCCTCCCGTCTCCGATTCACTTACTCTCTCCATTCCAGTTTCGTTTATTTGAACATAAGTTGTTCGTTATTATCACCGTCGGTCGCCGAAAGGCACTATTTTCCGAATCTTAATCAGCTTATTCCAGATTGTAGTTATGGCGATTCGATTCACCGTCACCTACTCCGGTTACGTTGCCCAAAACCTAGCCGCCCCCGCCACATCCAAAGTCGGACCGTGCCGGTTATTTCACGAATGTTTTATCAAATCTCGTCTCTTCCAGCCGAACCCTAAGCCGGAAACAAATTATTCGGCAGAGTTTCGGCGGCCGAAGGCCAAACCAAGTTGCTGGCCAAGTAATTCATCGTCGTCGATGTATTCGACTATCGCCGGTGAATTTTTGGGCGAGAATTTTAAGACCCCTCTGGCTGCTGGCTTGATTTCGTTGATGAAGTCGTCGGCTGGGGTTTCGGGGGTTTCTTCTATGGGGATGATTAATGGGATATCGTCTTTTAATGTTTCATCCCTTGTTCAGTTCTTGCCTGGTTCGAAGTGGTTGCCGTGTAACGAACCTAGTATCGGATCGGGAAATTCTGAGGTGGATAGGGGTGGAACACTGTGTAGTGAAGTTGATGACAGTTGTAGTTCGGAGGAAATGTCGAGGGACTTTAACTTGTCGAGGAGTAATTGGCTATCGAAATTGTTGAATTTCTGTTCAGACGATGCCAAAGCCGTGTTCACAGCTTTGAGTGTCAGCATTCTCTTCCGGTCATCCTTGGCAGAGCCGAGGTCGATTCCGTCCTCTTCCATGTATCCAACTCTGGATGTGGGCGATCGCATTATGGCAGAGAAGGTATAGAAATGTGTAGCTTCGTTCATTATATAAGTTGATAATAATCGCATCTTTAAAACTTGTCTGTTTATAATATGATTAGACTGCAAATAATTTGATATGGGCTGTTGATAAGGAGACATATTAATTAAACGTTATGAGTTGAGAGGAGAACTGACATTCTGTTTACACCATTCGTTACTTGTACTTCTAAAAGTTTTGCAATTCTTTTAATCGTGAGGAAATAGAAGTTATGCAAATTTTTTTCCTGCTGCATTGCCAGACCCCAATGCTAAACAGAATGTTGTTGTACATTTGATCACTATCTTTAATTTGCAGATTAATGTGAGGTTGTTGTTTTCACCTTTTATAATCTGCACAATTCTCATATATATCAGCTTCCATCTTATCTATACAATTTCAAGTCCAGCAAGTGGAGGGTGCAATGCTTGTAGGCTGATAGCTTGTTAATGTATGAAATTATTTCCCCTGATTAGTTTTAATAGTGATCTGAAATTATAACAGGGATAAGAAAAGATGCCATTGATGCTTCTGTTTTTCATTACGTGATGATTATGCATATGCATGGGATTCCTATACATGTTAATTCTTCATCGATTTGATGGTATTTCATAATTATTACCAAAATATGATGTTGAATTGGTATCTGTAGGATAAGAGATTCTAATAGTTTTTGGTTTATGAAAGAGAGATCATTCTTCCTCATCTCACTATTATTCACTGGTGTATTTGGTGCTTCAGGTATCGTATGTATTCAGGAAGCCTGAAGTTTCAGATATAGTGATATTTAAGGCGCCTCCAATCCTCCAGGTATTTTGAGTTTGCAAACATCATTGCTTCGAGAACAGATAACGGGTTTTTTCATGTTTGACATCCAATGGAACTTGACTGGTTTTTTTCTGTTCGGGATGCAACATACAGGGAATTGGCTATAGTTCAGGTGATGAATTTATAAAAAGAGTTGTAGCGAAGGCTGGGGACTATGTTGAGGTAAGTTTTTATGCTCCTATCCTGCTCGGGGTTGCTTGAAGTCTTATGCTCAATTTCTGCCATGATGTTCATTTGACTCCATGTCATAGGTTCATGATGGGAAATTGTTTGTGAATGGTGTTGTTCAAGATGAGGAGTTCATTTTAGAGCCACTTGCGTATGAAATGGATGCAGTGGTACGTTTATTGTTGTTTTTTCTACCTGTGATTGTCTTACTTGATTTATAAATGTCTCTTAGTTCCTATAATATTGTTTATCTGAGAAATGTTTTCTTTTGTTTGTAATGGTGTATAGTTTGTTCCTGAAGGCTATGTGTTTGTGATGGGGGACAACCGGAACAACAGCTTCGACTCCCATAATTGGTAATTTTTGGACTTTGAATTACTAATTTGCGCTGGTATACTTTTGCATGAAAATTTATGGCATAAGGTTGGAAGAAACCAACTTCCTGTTTAAGTTCAATGAACTTTGTTGGTGGTTGTTTTAGGACTATGTCTTTATGTTGGGAATTATATAATCTTATTATCTGCTACTTTTTGCCTTATTTTGCAGGGGTCCGCTTCCTATCAAAAGCATTGTTGGTAGATCAGTCTTTCGGTATTGGCCCCCCTCCAAAGTGTCCGACACTCTTTACGAACCAAATTCGGGGGAGAAAGCTTGACTACTTCTCGACCTTGCATCTGAGGGAAGCTCTCAGATAACTTTTTTTGTCCAGATATCTTTTTAGCAACCATTTTCTGCTCATTTCATGAGCATTTGTGAATGTGTTACCTGTTTACAGCCGTTTGCTTTGGATGGATCATCTTTATCCATCTGTGTGTATGAATCATTGTTGCTGGCCGAATAAGCTGGTTTTGCATTCTTCTTCCATAATGATTTCTTAAACTTCTCGAAAAAGTGAGCAGAAATGGCCGGAAAGGAAATGGGAGGACTTTCCTAGTCTTGGTCTTTTAAATAGGTGCTGTCATGCATAATGTTTATAAATGCTGTTGAGATGGTCTAGAGAGCTGAATTGAGGCCTTCATGGTACATTTGCTGATAGACTAGAGCGACCATTTGATGGTGTAATTGAGACATGTAAAAAGCTTTTATCCTCCATTGGCCATGTGGAGCAGAGTTTTATGGAGGGTGGAAACGTTATTATGACCAAAAGTAGTCAGGCTGGGAGCTCATGGAATGACGAGCTCTGGACTATCACAAAGCCGGATCTTCTCAACTATTCATGCATTTGCCTATGTTCTCAATTGATGCAAGCTGCTTTGATTTGATCAACTTGCATTGTTTGGGTTCTGTTCATTCTCCAACTTGAAAATCTACATTATGGCCTGTATTAAGTTCGACGTGGTAGTTCCAAGCTCATTTTGATGTGGGAAGGCAATGGAGATGACTGGAAGAGTAGGTGGTGAAGTTCTGGTGTTGGTCATCGCTCTATTGTCTCTCGTAGTTTGTACGGTTTCTTGTTTCTTCTTATGGGTCATATTGGACACAGAGTCAATTGCTGAAATGTAATGGAGTTTGTGGTTGGATGTATGAGTTCAAGGTGATGAACAAATTTACCGACTCGGTACTATCTTGTTTGGCTTAAAACAGGAGTGCCCTAGGGGTTTCTTTTATTTGCTCAAAAGGCTGAAAACATTGCCTTAATCTATTTTGATTTCACTGGGAAGAATCTTTTGATATTTTAAACCAGGTTAATTGTATTTTTATCCCTAGTGTGATTGAATTAATTTCATTCTACCATTTCTCCTATTATTTTTTCATAGTCTAGAACTAGTTTTCATGGCATACAACCACCTTAATTCCTTCACATCAGCTGAATACGATAATCTCATTTGCATGTTTAAAAAATTAGTATAATTGAAGAGACGTTGTGAAAAAAAATAACAATGAAGAAGATATACCTTTATTCTATTTTAGACTGAGATTTATTACAACATATTTTTTTTACTTAATTTTATTCTTAGTAAATCATCTGTGATGCATTCAAAATCAAATGAAGTATATTGTATATAAATAGGTTTTTCATTCATTAACGATAGATAATTTGTCAAAAAAAAAAATTAAAAATATATTAAAAGAAATCTAGATTTATTCTACAAAATAAAAAAAAAAAAATCTTTATTTCAGGTTTAGCTACGCTTTCTCATGATTGGGTGGGACTATTTCTATCTCGTAAATCTCATTTCTCATTCCATTTAAGCATCTTAAAGTATCTTCAATCTTAACTCAAATGTAGATTCAAATTTTTCTTGCCTCTTATTGACTCTCTCTACTATGCTGCTTCCAACGCTGACTACTACCGAAATTTTCACAAATCATTTGAAAACCTGTAGATAAATTTTTTACTTTTCATCTTCAATCTTTTCATTTCTTGTATTTTTCAAAATCTTAATCTCACTCACCTTTTATACTATATAAATCCTAAATCTACTCATCAAATTTTTTTTTGATTTTTTAAGTTAAACACTATCGGTAGTACAATTTCAGACTGCTGATACTTCCTAAAATTCTAAGCATTCGCAAACCCATAAATGTAGAAAATTTTTCATTTTATTTTTCCAAATTTTCATTTTTGTTAAAAATGTATATTTTTGTGTTTTTCGGACCAAGTTTATGTCAAAATAGTTTATATATTTTTCCTTTTTCTTTATCTGAATTTATAAAAAATAATAAGTGATTAGAATAATTTTAAAATTTTGGGTGGTTTCTTTATTCACATGTAGTGTTATATAAATATTCATTTTTTTTTTTGAATTGCTCATTTGTGGAGAGTTATACAAATTTCATTTAATTTATTAAATATTATGATTTGAATGACACAAAAAAAAAAAAAAGAAGAGTTTTGGGACAATAATTTTTTTTTAAAAAGATTTGAGAAATTTTTTGAGTTTGCGCATTAGAGTACTTTGTACCAAATCAAGTTTTTTGCTCAAATTTATACTTAAATTTGAGTCTAAATTTAAGTTATGGTTGGAGATATTCTTACTTTAAATCACTAAATTCACCTCATCTATACCTCTCAATAGACATAGTCGTCTCGACCATTGAGTCCAAGTCTTATAGGTGGTGACCTACAATCTTTCATCAGATGTACAACTTCAAGACATCCTTGAACTTCATCACTTTGGACCAAATTTGTGGCCACATAATCATTGATGAAATGGGTTAACTCGATGAACTTAACTACGTATTCTATAATTATCATATTTTCTTGTTTCATATCCAAGAACTCTCGGACTTTCGCTAGTCGGACAGTTGACAGGAAATATTTGCCTATGAAAGAGCTCACAAAACTCTTCCCGTGTCATTGCTTCAATATTCTTTGAGGATTTTGCTTGATTCCGTCATAGATTGGTCTTTCCGTCAAGCTAAAAAGCCACTAATTTTATATTAGTGGCATCAGATGTGATCTCCATAGTCTCTAAGATCTTTTCTATCTGTTGGAACCAATTGTTGACCACCATCGGATCCATTATTCCCACAAAAATAAGTGGATTGTGTGCCTTAAAATGTTAGAGGTTATTCAAGCCTTCTTGGCCCACGTTGGAGTTAGCTTGTGCAAAGGTAGTAGCCGTTGTGCCTATAGCCTCCATGAAAGTTTGTTGATCAAAGGCCGGTAGTGGTTGGTTGTTATTCCACCCACTCTCTTGACCGTTTCGATGTCATCTTCCTCTATTTTTCATCTACACACACGTAAAGATAGTAATAAAATACTAATTTAGCATTCCGAAGTTAGGGATCAAAGTCAAAACATTGAGATTTCTCTATGTATCTCACTAGTAGGGTGTGCGTTATCCACTAGTAGACATCTATACCATGAGCCTTCCCATTCCTTCTTTTCTAACCCCTAAAGTTATGTTTTTTAACCCTAATGACCTATTTTCATCCAAACTTAATCATGTCTATAATTCATATAGTACATAACATTTAGAATTTAATGCACACAACATATAATATATAATGGATGCAATGTCTTAGACTCATGCCCTACAAGCCCTAGGTAAATCGAAAATTTAGACTCTGATATCAAACTGTGATGCTCCAAATTCGTAGTCTTTTTCAACCCGTTAATCAACTATCAATCCATGTAGGTACTCGTGATTGTCGCATAACCCCGACACCACGTCATCATATCCCCTTCATGGGAATCGTAACCAAGACAGAGTTTGAGCAGAATCTCTCTTACCAGAGCACTCTCAAATACATAATGTGTACATATATCAATCACTTGACTATTCTAAAGTCTAATTCCCATCAATTTTCACCCGTCTATATTCACTAATTAAAAATTAAATTCATTCAATCTTATTTCAATTTACTATATAGACACAATGATCAAAATTTTGTTTTGGTGTATTATTTCAATTAGGGGTGATAATCGAACTGAATTTGAGCTTAAATCTTCGATTATTTACACATAAACGAGCTTAAAAAAATGTTCAAAGTTGTCTCGTTTAACAACTCTAATTTCGATACAAAAAAATATTTTAGAAACAAATAAAAATTAATAATTATTTTTAATATATTAGTCAAAATATACCAAAAATATCTTAAAATACTCCAAAGACATCGTGAAAATATATGAAAATATCTTGAAATAATATAGATCACCTCAAAATATTAAAATTTTATTTTAATTATTTGTTTTTTTTGATTTCTTTAATATATATTTAATAATTTAATTAAATGAGTATAAATGATGTGAACTTAATAATTAATTGAATGATTATAAATGGAATGAATTTAATAATTTGAAATAAAATAATTAAATGGGATGAAAAAACAAATTTACGGTGCAAGAATAGACCCACCACTCATGATCTGAGGTGCAAAATTTTTTTATTTTATTTTTATGATTTTCACTTATCGAGCCCGGCCTAAAAAAAGGTGACCGACCAGGATTTTATTGACAAAAGAAAGAAAGGAAAATTGACGATGAAATCTGCTCTGTGATAAAACGTAACCTTTTTAAACTCGAGCACTTTAGCACACGATCACTTTTTTATTCCACTAGATCAGATGAGAAACGTCGATTGAAAGGCGATGATCTTATTCCCACGGTTCAGATGACCTCTTTAGGACGCTCTATTGGTTCATTCAGTAGTGCCTATAATCGTCATTTCAACTTAAAGCAGATCAGATCAATTTTATTCTCTGTTCGGCGTACAGTAGTAATCGTCGTCGTCGACGTCCGTTGACGAGAGATTACCCAAACTCTACCCTAAACGATGCTCAAACCTTTGGTTCTCTCTCTCCTTCAAGTCTTACTTCTCCAAACCCTAGCATTAACTCTCGCAATCTCTACTCCACTTTTCAATATTTCTCACTTCAGCTACCCGAAGATCGGTGAAGAACTTCGCCCCGAACCCTCTCTCTTCTTAAAGGTGTGATTTATTACTGTAAAATCGTATTATTTAAGTCTCGATTATAGGTTAATTTGTTGTTTAATTGTGTTTTTAGGATGTGTTGGATGTGATTTCGGAGTGGCAAAAGTGGAATCTGGAGGACATTAGGGTTTCGAAATTGGATGTGAGGAAGGCCAAGTATGGGACTTTGCAGAGGTATGAGATTCGGATTCGATTTGGGAAGGGCAAGTTGGTTTTCAAATTGTTGGACGAAGAGTCTGTGTGGAAGAAGTTTAAGACGGGGAGAGGTGATTTTGAGTCTTTGGTTAAGGAAGTTGGTTCCAAGGCAGTGCTCGATGCGTTTCGAGTGCAAGGGCCTTTTGAATTACGCGTTGGTGGAGATGATGAACTCTCGCTGATGTTGCCGGTATGCTTTTGTCTTTGTTCTTATAGAGTGTGATGTGTTTTGGCTACTGAGAAAAGCAAACGTTAATTGAATGGATTTGATTGCTCTGTTTTGATTTTTCGGAAGCTGTGATTTTTTTTTAATGGGTTTTTTTAGAAGTTCTTGTTCATCCCAGTTGTATTGAAGTCTACCGTATCTAGTTGTGGGAATGTGTGCTATTTGATCTTATTTTCTTTTTCATGTTTTTATCTTACTGCATCAGCTGTAGTTGGATTTGGGTATATTGCCGGAGTGGTGGTGTGAGAGTGTTCTGGTTTGTGAAGTAACAAACAGAGAATTTAAGGTGCTAATTGAATCCTATTAATGTCAATTGTGCACTGCATGCCCTCTCGATTTTCCGGCTTCATTCATTACTTTGACATCTAGTTTGCAATGAACATATTGATGCACTCTATAATAGGCATTAACATTGCCTCAAGAATACATAGTTCTGACTAATCTTTGTATAGCCTTCAAGTAACATGCGTGAAATACAAAGGAGAAACTAAGGCATACTAGTTGTGGATTCTGAGCCCCTTGTGTTGGAACAACTTGGATTCCAATTCAGCTGAAGTATTCAGCTTGATTGATTGGAGATATAAGCATATTTTGCATGCCAGTGGGAAGGGTGCAATGCTTATGGCTTCAGCGTTCAGGCTTGGAAACAAGTGAAATGACTAATTGAAACAAAAGACTCATTTCGTGCTAATCTTTGATACATTTCCTTATGTTTTGATCTAAATAAAGTACCAAGATTTGGCCCTCATGGCCATCTAGATATATTCAGAAGTTCTTATGAAGATCTGATGTTTGACAAGCATCCTTCAGATTGTCCTATCATTAATGCTTGATTGATTCTTCATAAACATCCATTAAAAAGATTGCATGGGTGTATAGTCGCACTACATTTGGAATGTTATCATGTTATAAGTGCTGTAATGTTTGCACTTAATTCCTGACTCTGTATTGTGGTGCCTTTGTCATATGAGGAAACCAATTTTTCTGAAACTCTGAAGGACTAGATGCTTTGATGTTGCTAAGGTTTGCAAAAGTGAATATTGCTGTTCACCTGGTGCATCTAGTCAAATTCATTTTCTTGTTCATATGTCCCCAAGGTTGCTTCTATGTATTAAATATGATATCTTTTGACCATCATTCATACAAATGGTATGCAGTTTGGATGTTGTTTTCCTTCCAGCTTTGCCACCCTGCAACTAAAGATGTATGTTATTATGAATTCTTGTTCTTGTCTATGTCTTGTAAGAGGATCTAAATGATGATTATAGATCATTGAAAACATTCTCCTTCAATTTCCTGCCTTTCTCTGTAAGTGATATGCCTTTTCATCAAATAAGAAGCCTTGGTGTTTCTGTGTGGATAGAACTTCATGTTTGGTTGCATTCTAATATGTTGCTTTGGGAATCATTAAGCTAAAACACATCTAATTATCCCGGAGTGTTTCTATGTTGCTCCTACTAACTTTACACACTTTTTGGCCATTTTTTATCAGCTGAATACTACCCATACTGGTCTGAAACGGATCCTGGTTGGTGAAGGCATTACTTTAGAAGTGAGAGGTGCTCAGGAAATGTCTCTGTATCACGCATCTGATCTTCAGCAACAAGTGAATGGAAGTACTTTAGTTGATAGGGCGAGAAATAATTTTGGGTCATTTTTGCATTCATTATGTATGCGGTTACTTCCTCTACGTGTTCTAGGCTCTGCATCAGTGGTTGCCTACAAAACTCAAAACCCTGATACCTATGTTGAAACTGCTTTCCTTTCCAGGGAGACAATTGAGTTGCTGCCAGCGAAGTGTTACATTAGACATATGTACAAGCAGCGAGGCTGCCCCATCGATTCCTTAGGCTTGAGGATAGCATTACTTGGAAAAATTTTCCGGAGTCTAAAACTTAACAGAACCAATCAGAATGCAATTTTGGGTTTTGTGAATGCAAAAATAAAAGCATCCACCATTTTTAGCTTCCAATTGGAAATAGAAAGGGATATCAGGAGCAATGACACTTTCTGGTCTACAGTGGCTGAGTGGAGAACAAGGCCAATTGTTGAAAGTGCATGGTTTGAAGTAGTGGCAAGAATCGAAGCAGAAAGGTTAAAGCCCTTCGTCGTTAAGAAGATGAAACCTTTCACTGTTGTGGAGTCATCGGCTTGGAGTAATTTGATGTCCAATGTTTCCTTTACCAATATCCCACCAATACTTGTTCCTCCAGAGGCTCTGACGCTAGATGTGAAATGGTAGGGGAAATAACAGGGGCTTCTGTTGGGAGGTTCACTTATCACACAATGTGCTATGACTGTACTCTTTCCTACCTCTTGTATGGTTAGTGTAATGTATACTTGTGATTTGTAAACAGTATAATCATTCAGTTATGAAAAAGAAAAAGATTACCATTTCTTTTTAATAAATGTGATGCCAGATTGAACATTGTTCTAAGCTATCTTGACGAGTTAAACGGTATATTTTCCTTTCCATTAGCAGTGTACAACACTTTCTCAATTTGATTGCTATGATTTTCTAAATGAAGGTTCCGTTTGTTAAAATCTCGTTCCAAATGGAGAAAAACACTGATCCTTGATCTTTATCCAACACCCGGCAGAGTTGCTTAGATGCAAAATTTCTTTAATTGAAGGGTACATGGTGAGCTAGTTTTAGGACGGTGCAAATAAGACGTAAAATACCTAACCGCTACCCATTTCAATTTTTATCTTAGCTTCACCGCCGCTATTAGAATCTACCTGCTCTTCCTTCTTGTATCTATACCAAGATGAACATACCAAATAAAACCCAAAATTGACTATGCTCAACCCTGACAATAACCAGTAGAAGTAGTTCAGCTCATCTCTGTTCAGATTATTATTTGCCAACCACCCACCACTGGCCTTGTTCACCACCTCCACCATAACTGAGCTTGTGAAGTACCCAAATGCCAATGAACACCAAGAGATTGCTGTGCTCAGGGACTTCATGCCTAATGAGCTTTCTGAGTAGAAGAACTCTAGCAGTCCCACCAATGTAAACATGTCAGCTATTCCGAATATAGCATACTGAAACCCTAGCCAGAACACACTTATTGGCAAAGGATCCGCGGAATCAACCATGTTGTGCTTTTCAGCCACGTTTTTCCGACGGGTTTCTATGATCCCAGCCACTGCCATAGAAATGGCCGAGAGCACCAACCCCACTCCAATCCGTTGGAGGTATCGAATCCCAGTTGGAATCCCTGTGAACTTCCTGGCTAGAGGAACGAACACTCTGTCGTACAATGGGATTGAAACAAACATGAATGCTAGGGGGATTACTGGAATTGAGGCTCCAGGCACTTGAAAGCCAAGAAGGCTTCTGTCCATGGTACTGCTTTGTTGGATGGTAAAAGTTTGGAGTTGAGCCAAACATGTGTTCATGAGGATAGTGCTTAGTATAATTGGGAGCATGCGAACTATAATTTTAGTTTCTTCAACTTGTGTCACTGTGCACATCCTCCAGGGTCCAGGCATACTGGGCGTGGATGCATCATGAACAACAATCGCTGCCCGATCGAAAAATCTGTCAAAAGGTTGGTGGGTTAATTTAATTAGTGAATCACACTTGTTTTTAGCTACTGTACGCATTCAAATATTTGAATCTAGAAGTTGAACGAAATACTTGAATTGAGCCGTTCTTTGAAGAATTTCAGCTCCTATTCCAGCTTCTTTATCACGTGTCTCATGCAATTCTTCTGCCATCGCTGGTATTGGAAGCTTTCGGTTTCTGATGGCAGCCACAAATACCTGAAACCCGGAGGATTAATCTGTAAAACAATTCTTTCTATGCAACTTGCACCAACTTTTAGATCAATACGAGCCACAGATCATGTATAGACTTGTTTAACCATGTACACCTGTATAATGCGGATAATAGGGCTTCCCTTGGGCTTATTATTCCGATAAATTGATCTTCCCATGGTGAGGAACAATATACCCGCCAGGACAGCTATGGTGGACACACCAAAGCTCCAATCCCATCCCTGGTTGGTACTTATCCAAACTAGGAATGTCACACCAAGCATAGCTCCGATTGTGATAGAAAACAACAACCAGTTAAAGAAGCTTGAAAGCGAAGCTGCCTCCTTGGGGTCCTTCTCGTCGAATTGATCAGCTCCCAGGGATGGTAGAGCCGCCTTAATCCCACTAGTCCCGAGTGCAACCAGATACAGACTGGTGAAAAGGATTGCGGTCTGGCCGCTGGTTGCAGCCTCACATTGATTCATTTTGCTTGGTGGAACATCCTTGCAGGGAAAGGGTCTCAGTTGATGGAAGTGTGCTTGTACTGTTAGGAGGGCGTATCCCTGAAAACTCATCGATATACAGTGTCAACCAAACTGATAGACCTGTAAGTTTTCTATGCAGTGAATTGTTGTTTATTTTGGTGTTTTGCCTTGAAAATTACTGTTTATTCAGCACCAAAAAGAGTTAATTTAAATTTATTTGATTCGAAAACATTGATGATTGATCTGTGATGACAAAACGTTTTCAAAATTTGTTGTTTCTGTTTTGTGCCTTTGTACTTGCTCTAAAATATGGGTAATTCGGAATTCTTTTCCTTTCCAATTAGTATATGGCCAAGCTATCATGTATCATGTGAACTTAGTTAAATAACCTGGAAAAAAAGTAGCCAGCTACATGGTACACTTTAAAAAACCTGTCCTGCATATGATTAACATTGCTGTAGCATGATTTCTCACATGGTATAGTTCATATTATATACGTGATTATCGATACTAGTTCTATGAGCCAAAGTTATTTAACTTTTTCAACATAGTTCAGACCACCTGCACCGGCTGTCTCCGGATCATTTGT
>CAUOFW020005540.1:0-26895 GCA_963454935.2 Ilex paraguariensis
CCCATCCATAACCCCTATGGGCCTTTTATTGCAGACCATACCTGGCCCGGCCCTCTTTTGGACCGCCAGCTCAAGCTCTAGAGGGCTTAGAAGTTTTTAACAGAAGCCTTCATCACTCAAATGGTTATTAAATGTAACTCATGGAATTCTTCTTATGTTTTTTCAGGAGAACAACTTTTACTACTAGAATACGTGCCAAACAAGAGCCTCTTCGATCGGATGCACACACACTATGGCCAATCATCTGGCATACTTTCATGGTCAAGCCGCCTGAGCATCGCCCTCGACATTGCCCATGCTCTCGACTACCTCCATGCCGTGGCTGACCCTCCGGTCATTCACAGAGACATCAAATCATCCAACATCCTGCTAATCAACAATAATCACGCCAAGCTTGCAGACTTTGGGCTCTGCAAGTTGGGCCACGACACCCAAACAGCCCAAACACCAACCACTGTAAAAGGCTCACTGGGCTATATTGACACCAATTACCTTAACACGGGGCTTGTGTCACCTAAAAGCGATGTTTACAGCTTTGGAGTGTTATTACTTGAGCTCATCACTGGGATGAAATCTGTGCAAGGCTCCACGACGCTAGCAGAATGGACTGAGGACTGCCGGAAAAATGAGAATGTGGAGGTTCTACTGGGATTATTGGATCCAAAACTCGATGGGGATGTGAATGTTGAGCAGTTACGGATGTTGATTCATGTCGCCAACTGGGCATTGATTGAAAACTCTGAAGCAAGACCGGAGATGAGCCAGATTGCGTGTAGGATTACAAAATGTATTGAAGAACCTCAACTTCAACCGGAATTACCTGTATAAAGTTGTTGATTAATATCACTTGTGAATAAATACTTGTTTAATTGTTCATATCCCACATGAAGAGCTGTACAGTAATTCTTTAGACATAATACAGTGTATGTCTCTGAGTGTTTTTACTCATTTTTGTTTTCTTAGAATATCTCTTTTGTGTTCTTTCTTGAATCCAAGATGATAAATCTCTCTTCCTTTTCAGTCTTTTTGATCATGGATCCGGAATTCCTTAGTTCTTCGCAAAGTAGAGAAGAAAATCATAACCTAATTCATAGGTATGAGATCTTCATCTATGAATTAAAATTTGCGAATAATTAATTAACTATGCGAACGAGTTATCCAAAACTGTTTCACTCTTACTATAAGTAAAACTGTTTTACTTGGATTCCCATCGACTAACTAGATCGATGAAATTTGATCCTAGATTGTCTTTGGAATGACTTTTTAACTATTAAAGCAAACCCATATTGCTTGTTCCAGCAATTTTATGCAGCAGGACACGATCCTAATTGCACATTTAAAAACTTTGAAGTTTAAAGATACATAATGTTTCTTCCACGAAGCAGTACCTGGGCTAGCTACTAGCCGACATAAATGTAATTCAAAAACCTTAAGTATGTCAGAAAAGTTCAACAAATTACAAGGTCTTAGAGACAATACCCTTGTTATATTATTGCAATTTGTTTGACTCTTAACTCTACCATATTCAAATAACTCTCTAACGGACTTACTTAAAGAGTGAATGAGAGCTTACCATCGGATCAAGAGCCCCTCGAATAAGGGGTACACAAAAAACCTTACGACTTAGTTTAAATAAATAAATATAAAAGAATGGTACAAGTAAGCATGAATAATTATGACTAAGTTTAAGTATTGTTTGTCAATGCACAAAACAGCTGGCTTTAATTTCTTAGTTTTGACCCATCTCTCACCTATTTAATTAATGCTATTAATCAGACATATGGGTGCTTCCTCGAATGCTCCTGTCTCTCCCTCCCTTTGACTAAATATATGACAATCCATACACACACAAATATAGGAGAACTCAACGGTAGTGAAAAAAATGGTATCATACCACCATTAAAAATTTTATGGGTTTTTTTTTTAATAATTTTTTAGGATTATTTTATAACTTTTGTGATAACTTTCAATCGATCCTAAAAATGTAGGATCGATGACAACATTTTTAGGATCAATCACAAGTTAACACAACAATTTTAAATCATAAAAAATGTAACTTAACCTAAAAAATAGTAATTTTTTTATTATAAATAAACCGCAAAACTCGTATCAAAGCCCACAAAAGTTGTAAAATTTGGAGGTCGGGACCATAGCTTTGTCCGTATACATACATATATATATGGAAAATACTATTTGGACCTAATTTAGGGGCCCAATTTAATACAACCATTGGATTGATTGTGAGATTCATCTAATATTGGAACTTACAACTAATCTAATAGTTGCGTTAGAACCACATCATTAACTCCCCAAATAAGGTCCCTATAACATTACTCTCTCTCTCTCTCTATATATATATAAATTCCTATAGCATTAAATCTCTAAACCACATCATTAGATCCCCAAATAAAGTCCCTATAACATTCCTCTCTCTCTATATATATTATGTAGTTGTTACTATCTTAAGTTTTTTCTATATATGTCGGTACGCAGGACGTACATGCATGGGAACTTCTGATGAAACCAAACCACGTGTCTGTAGTTGCATGGATTCGAATATTTACTCATGTGCATAAACACCTTTTTGCATAATAATAAATATTGATCCGACATAGCAACTGAGGAAGGACTCATTTTGGATCATATTAAAACATAGTTTTTTTGGTTAGACTTTTATGCTAATGGACTCGTGACTTGAATAAACTATAGGAATTAGTGAAGTGAGAGTGAAATGAAATGCAGCAAATACAGCCACGCCTTATCTGTAAAGTAAGAGAATGACTTGTAAAGAAAGTGACCAAATTAAGAATAATTAATTATTTGTTAGAGAATATTCGGGGTTGACAATTATTAATAGCTCACATGAAATTATGGTATAGATTTTGTCTTAACGTATTGAATTATAATAAGATTCATCTGCCATACCCGCATAAGAAATCAATCAACATGAACTTACCTATATATATGATACGAATCCGATACGACATGAAAGGGACAATATAAACACCATAACTGTGTTACGTTGAGCATAGATTAAATAAATTTAGCACGATACGATTTATAGACATTCACTACAAAAAAAATAACTTTTAGCCGCTAAATTTAGATTGTAGCTACAAATATTGTCACTGAATGAATATGTTTGGTGGCAAAAAATTATTATTGTCATTGAAAGTATGATGTTAAAATTATTTAATTGCCATAATTACTTGTCACTACTACATATATGTAATTAGTGGTGAAAAAGTATTGTTGTCACTGAAGATATGATAATGAATCTAATTAGTGATAATTTAAATGTTGCAACAAAAATACATTATTAATTCATCACTAATTCCAAATATTTAGTGACAATAATTTAAATTTAGTCACTAATAATATAAAATTTTAGTGATAACATTTTTCAGTTGCAGAAACTATGCCTTATTTTTAGCGGCCATTTATTTTTTTTGCCACTGAATGTCAATTTTAGTACACTATACAAAATTTGGGTGTTTAATAGTACATTCACCTTCACCACATTGTCGATCTCTCAATTCCTTCTCCGTCACGATTCCAACTGATTTGAAGACTCCCTCAAAGACACCTCCATCGCCACCACCACACTGTTAATCTCCTTATTCAAAACTCTCAATTTCATCTAATTACAGAAATACTTCCAGATCTCATCAACCTCTAACGATGTCGATCTGATCTCCGATCTCGGAATCTGAAACCCTAAGCTCGATGGCTGGGGCTGCGTGTGCACTTTTTCTTCTCGACATCAAGGGCCGCGTTCTGGTCTGGCATGATTACCAGGTGTTCTATTGAAGTGAATTTGATTTTTTTTTAAAAAAAACTAAGATCTCTAATTTATGACAAATTTATGTTTTTGTTTAACCTTATGTGTAGTTGCTGTATTTTATTGACCTGAATTTGGAACACTTTCATGTTCAAATAGAAAACTGTTGAATTAATAAGATTAGTGATTCAATGAAGCTGAATTGGAGTTTTCATTTACTTAGATTTCAAATTAATTTTAGATTTGTAACATTGAATTAAGCTAGAGATAGCTTATGTTTGCTGATGATTTGTATAAATTGCAATTCTCATACGAGGTTTCTTTGTGAAATCTACTTGAATCTACTCATTTTCTGTTTCAATTGTAACTGTTTAGTTTGAGGAGTAAAGTCAGCTGAAGCGGAACTACTTATGATTCTTGTGGTGTTTTGATCTATTTTAGGGTGATCCTGAGTCTCAAGATCCAGTTGTGTACGATAATGGCGTCACATATGATATATGTTTATACAACACAACAATTTATTTCTAATGACCGCATCGAGGCAAAACTGCAATGCCACTAGCCTTCTTTTATTCCTACACCGTGTAGTTGATGTAAGCACTATAAGTGATTAAATATATGTGCTTTCGGTTTATGATCAATATGCATTCATGCAATTTTAATATGTAATTGATAGGGCTTCCTTTTCTAACGGGTGATGGGTTTCGACCCTTCATCCTACTGATTTTTCCTGTCTGTTAAACATTTCTGATCAGGCCAGGAAGCTGCAGCAGCTAGATCAGCAGAGTACCAAAGTTTTAAGGAAGAAGACTGTTATACTGCCTCTTCATGTTTCTAGACAGGGGGATTGAAGACTATACAAATTGGTTGGTTTTTTTTGGAGTGATTAAAGCCTTGAATTTTAGGCTTTTTATTGTTTTGATGCAGAATCCTTCTTCATCTAGTTGCTCGATATTTATCCTGTGTTAGTTCATATTTTTTGTCACTGGTCCTCTAAGCAAGTAGAGAAGCTTCCCTGAAATATGCTCTATGCTCAGATTTCTGTAGTGGAGTCTTCTCTTTTTTTGATCAAAGAGTTGTTCTCTGTGTCTAGAAGTTCTTTTGTTGATCTCTGAGATGGAGTGTTCAGGTATATTTTGTTAGCTCCTTTTGTTTTTATGGCCCACATGTCGATGGGTTGTGCCCCTGTTTTGGAGCTTCTTAATTATTGTTTCATTGTCACTTTTTAATTTTTTTGTTTCAAGACTAAAGATCTAATAACTTGTCAAAAAATAATATTTAGTTGAGACTTGAGATTTGATTGTTATGCAATAATTTTTTTTGTTCATTCTTATTCTTTGATGATGACGCGTTGTACACGTACAATTTAACGATGCTAATATCAGAATATTATTTTCACATGATTTGGTTTGAGAAATATATCTTTGAAAGTGAGAGTTTATTTGAGTTTATTATTTTCATGTACTGGACTGTTTTTTGCTATGTCAGTTAGCAGTTGCTAAGGTGTTTTGGTGAAACAGATGTGCTGGTGCTGCATCTCTGTGATGTGTTGCACTCTGTGTTGCTGTGTTGAAGCTATGCTACTGTGAAGGATGGAAGTTGAAAATGGAGTAAGACTGCTCTTACAGTAGGATCAGTCCAAGATCAGTAGACAGGATTTGCAGATTCAGCAGCTAGACAGAGAGGGGTCTGTCTCCTTTTCTGTTCAGGTGTACTGTTATCTTGAAAATACTGCAGCTGCTTCTATGTACTACAAACGATGAGAAAGATGGTGAGTTTTGATTAAAAGCCAGAGACTGAGCTTGAGGGCCAACAAATGCAACAGCTGTACTGGGAATTTTATAGTTGCTTTTCTTGTAATAGAATTCTATAACAATTTTTCTATTTTTCCTGTTAAAATAGTTACTGTTTTTTTATTCTTGTAAATTTTGAGATTTATTCAATAAATTTCTTCCGTTTTAAAAAATAAAATAAAATTATGCTATAGGTTTCTTCCTTCATTTTAATGTATTAATTAGTAACGACAATAAGTTGTCAAAAAAATCATGTTTTAAATTTTAGTGGTGATTTCAATTGTAGGTAAAATGTATATTTTTAGCCGCAATTAATTGTTGTCACTAAAAGTCAGGTTTTAATCGAATTTTTAGTGGTGATATAGTATATTTTAGTGGCAAAATTTAGTTTACTTGCTACAATAATTATGACGACTAAAAATTTCACATTTAGTGATATTTTTCATGGTGCGGCTAAAAAATTTACTTTTAGTGGCAACAATTAAATGTCATAGCTAAATAATTTAGCCACACATATATTGCCTTGGCCTAGTGGCAATACAAATATTGTCACTAAAGTATATAGTGACAATTTTTATGCATTTAGCCGCAATAATTTTCGCGGCTAAAAGACCAATTTCTTGTAGTGATTATAAAGTTAACTTGGGATGACCTTTTGTCGAACCATATTAACTCCCTCTCCCTCCCTCCTAGGGTGAATCAAAACTTGGCCAAGTGTGCTCTTTGGAGTTAATTAGCTATGGACAGGTATAATTAGGGTGTTAGCTCTGACTTGTTGATACAAACTCGACACGAACCCGACACGAACTGATGATACACAAATCGGTGTTATGCAAAATTAACAGTCAAGAATATGAACGGGTGTAATCAATGAGCAATAAACAAGCAATTCATGATAAAACAATAAATAAATAAACAAGATAGAGATTTATAGTGATTCGGTCTGGGTGATCTACTCCATTCTCGGGAACGACAACGGTGACCTGAGTCTTTTATTAATGAATGAAGTCACTGGAGAGAGTATTCTCCAGGAGCATTATAGTGCTTAGAGGGGGAGAGAGAGAGAGAAAAAGAGAGTAATGTGTGTAGGAAAGTGTAATATGTGTAGAGATCTTAAGGTGATGAAGGTCTGCCCTCTATGTATAGAAGACTTTCATTATGCAGGTTCACCAAGGTTGTGAGGCGGTAACATGAGAAAAAGGTCTTCCACAATTTTGGTAAGTACAATCTTAGTTGAATTAGATTTTTGTATTCCGATATTCTCTCACTCGTGTTCCTATTTCGTCGGAGGATGATGTTGAGTTGGGCTGAACCTGACCTTGAGCTCGAACATGGAGTGGGCTGGACTTGGGCTTGCATCGGAGTCAAGAAGACGTAGGAAGACCAAGGAGCAGCCTTGGGCGGTGCCTGGCTTGGGTGACCCTTGGGCGGCGCCCCTGGGCTGACCTCTTGATGCCTTCCTGGGTTCCCTCATGACGGGTTGACCAGTCTTGATTGAGCTTTCCATTGGGCTTTTTTGGCTTATTTGAATGGGGCTTGATCCGGTAAAAATCGGGTTCATCACGAATAATTATAAAATTGACACGATTATTAAATATGCATAATAAATAGTTTAGATTAATGTTTAATACTCAAAATATATTAGATAATTTTTTTTTGTGAGTCTTGATACGAACACGACACGAATAATAATGACACGACACAAATAACACGACATATAAATCACACGAACACGACATAATTGAGAATCTTAGCTATAATAGTTATTTCAATCATTCGAGAATATAAAATACCTCAATTGGATTTGATGATATCATCAAAAAGTGGTTCTCGAGTGGCTTCCACCCCAGAAATTGCTACGAGATAAAAAAATTATCAATGTGGGGGTAGGAGAGTTTGATTTTTTATTTTTTTTTTCTGTCTTGTCCATGCAGTTTTCAAATCCCACCCCATCCTATATTGTCTCATTCGTATTATTCAATTACAAAGCCACAGAGAGAGAGAGAGTAAACAATTGATAAAGTCAGGTACATTGCCCATAATGTTTCAGCTGACTAATTGCTAAGTAAGGTGGGGTAGCCATTGATGATTCCATGCATGCATCATGGCATTAAATTTATTTGACTTGCATCATAACGGATCAACTTGGAAGCACTCATGACTGGTTTTCTACAAACTGCGACAGGTCACCTGGTTTTGTTTAGCCCATAGAAATCAACCTTTGCCATATATACCACCTCGCATTGACATGCATGACTGAGAGTGTATCATACCACATTGCATAGGCATACATGACTGAAGAGTGTATCTACAAGTATGTTGCACTATAAAGTCTTGCTTCATCTCTACATCATTGGTGATAAATTGTAAAAAATGATTTAGAGTGGACCTTAAGTAGTTACCTTTAATAACAGAAGGTGCAAGGAGAGTGGGACTGTGTGCGGACTGCCGACTTAATCTTTGTCATTATTTAGAAAGTGACCATCCTCATATTCGAACCAACAAACTCAGAATTGTTAGTTTGATGTTACTTTGATTTAGTTGTTAATTCATTTATATTATTTTTGACATGACGGGTTTATCTATCAATCAATCACATTTGAGTTGAATAGTGTAGATTCTAAATTTGAATAAATTTAATTTAAAAAATTATATTGAAAAGTCACTACCATCCAAATTACTCAATAGAACTAAATTTAATGAATTACATCTAACTTTCAATTAGATTTTCCTATATTTACGTATACACGTAACTCGAATCGTATCAAATATTATTATATTAAATTTGAACAAACAAAAGATGGTGTAATGAATTTGGATTTTTATTTTTTGTTAAAGAATAACAATTCATACCTAACTAATAAGACTCAAATTTGGATTGAGTTCAACAAAGATTCGATCCACTAATTGACTTAATGGGTATTACCAAAAACAAAAATGCTAAATTAGTTGACTAAGGAATAAGATAGCAAATGCAATCTTATAGAATTCTTGTTTCTTGGATCATACATGCATTGTTAGTTCCTCAGCACCCTTCTAGTCATCAATAAGTACTTTGGTCGCATGTATGTTAGTGGTGTCATTGATATTTATAGATCATGGATTTCTTTGAAGTAGAGGATAGATACGAATCCATCTTTCAAGAAGCTTTTTCTTATATTATTGCTGCATCATTTTAAAATTTTGTCCAGTAAATATGTTGGAAGTACTTGGCCATACTTATCATATACAGCATAATGGAGACTATAGCTGATTTTTTTGGACACAAAAAGGAGAAACCTTTTGCACTTGGTGGCAGGCAAAAAGGAAGGAGAGAGAATCTGGTTTTTTTGATCACAATCTCCTTTTGACATGTTGTACAACAAATTGTACAATCCGTAAACATCCATGAGAGTCAGAATAGACCCATTAGGATAGTTTTTTTTTTTTTATAATTGAAACAAGGTGGGGACAAAATAGAGCACCTACAGACCATTTCGATAGTCTTTCATTAGTGGGATCATGAGACCTTTAACTACATCCGTTACTCTTCTTGAAAACGAATCTAGCAAGGCTAGCGTCACGGTTAACCACCAAGTCTTAATATAAACTTCAAGACTCGAACTTCCAACCTTAGGGGAAGAAGTTCGGCTGATACCCTACTAAACCACTCCACTCGATGGTCCCATTTGAATAGTTTGGATAAAAAGATTTCAAGTTTATTTTTTCAAAGTTTTAAGTTTAACTATAGAAGAGCGTTGTGGTTTATTCGATAAACATAATTAAGGTTCTTGCCTGCGTCTAAAGTTTAGGTCGGGACTATTTTACATTGTTGGAAACAAAAAAATAAGCGTAAATATCATAGCTGGTCCTTTTCCTTTAGTTTTAATTTGGTTCTTGAATTTTTTATTGTCCCAACTTAGTCTTTCAACTATCAATTTTATTTCAATTAAGACTTTTTGTCTATTTTTATCATTAGATCAACGTTAAAAATGATCAAATTGAACTACTCTTCGGGTAATCTAACAGTAAAAATAGATGAAAGGACTTTAATTAACATGTTAGTAGTTGAGGAATTAAATTAGGACAATTTAACAGCCAAATTAAAATCAGAGGTAAAGTTCAGTGACTAATCATGATCTACCCAAAAAATAAATAAGAAAATTCCAATGGAGTTTGTTCTTTAGTGGTGGTGGGAAAATTCAGTTGTCACACGCATTCGTACAAAGACAAATGATAGCTGGAAACAAGTATCTTGAAAAGAGGCAACCAAAACAATTCAAGCCGAAAGATTTTCAATTATCTCTAAAGGCCAACTTTACTAGCACAGACAAAGTTGTCTGTGACTTGTTATGCAACTCTTCTTAAAGAATTGATTAAAAATTAAGAATATATATTAGTGCCAGTTCAATAAGATGAGGTTAACCCCCACCATATTCAAGTATTAGGTGTTAACCAACAACCATCTTTACGGAAATTGCAATTTTTTAATGATATGCTAGGAAATTACACTTTGCGTTACTAGATTACGATTTCAGTCTCACTTTACCTCCTCTACTACTCAGCTTATCACAGTGCTGTCAATTACTTAAATTATGTTTGTGTACAAGTCGATCTTCTCAAGGAAAACCTCTCAAATCGTGTTTGGATTAGATCTACTGTATATGGATCGCTAACAATAAATCGTTTCCTTTTTAATGCCTAAGTTCTATACGCATTTTAGATGACAAGGTCACGCCCGTCTATTTGCCATTAGGCTTAATTTGGACACAAAGAGATAGAATCGCATGGTTCGGGGATGAAGTAACATAAATTTCTACCCAATTTTTTGAGGGAATATGCAGATAGCCATAGTTGAAGGCACAAGGTGGGAAATAAGACATTTGAGGGCCACGCAATATAACACACAGCATAATTGAGGGGGATAAAAATGTAATTTTCTTACCATATAATTGTGTGATATAGTGGCACTAGATTCGACTAATCTTGCAAAGTTGCTGTGAAAGCATCAGTAGTTATTGTTTAAAAGGTGTATTTCCTGTGCCATTTTAGTTGCTTTTGATTAGCTCTCTCGTCTAATATACTATCATGCATGTAAGAAGAGTGTCAGTGGAGGATCTCAATAAAGTGAATAAACGATAATCTAGCAACAAGCTTATAACATATATGCATATTAGCAATAATTCCGTATTTGAAAATACTATATAAGATCAAAAATCAAACTGCTTTTGTCATATTTGTATTTTGAATAATAATTTAATTTTTTTAATTATATAATTTAAAGTTAAAATAAGGAGAGAGATAGATTTGGATTGATAAAATTATTTGACATTAAAAAATGTGTTGATTGAGTTGTTTGGCATGTAGAGTCTTGTAGAGAAATTGTCATTTTTTGGGAAAAAAAGAAAAATTGGGATGAATTTTATTGTATCAAAATAGATGAAGATTGGATCAATCTTGACCATTGTTTTACTTTTATAAGTTTAGAATTTAACTTTTTAACTATAATATATATATATATATTATACTACTAATAAAAAGAAGTTAAGTAAAAAACTTTTAATTGACTATAATATCCTTAAAAAAACATATAATTTCCTTCAACAATTTTCTTTTATCTTCTCCAATTAATCACATATTCTTTCACCTCCTTAAATTAGTTATGTATATATACTTAATATTTCATGTATTCATTTCAACTTTAATTATTGATTTTAACTTTGATGATGTTCATACCATTATGAGTCATAACAAAACAGTACACTACCACCTTTTAATTTCCCTACATAATGGACTTGGTAACTTTTGGTTTTGTAATTCTAACCACATGAATTTATTTGAGGTTTTAATGTTTTTAGGCCAAAATTTTTTTTTGGCTACAAGAAAGCTTTAAAATTTTCTCCTAAATTGATGTTTGGGTTTTATGGACATAAAAAAATCAATAGTTTATGGTAACTACAAAAAACTTTTAAAGCTTTTTCCCTCTTTTCTACTGGGTTTCAAGAATTTTTGTAAAAATGTTCTTGCTTGATATATTTGTTTGATGTGAAAGTACCCTCTCTATATTGTAAAGCTCAATTCTTTGATAATCACATTTGTCCTTATTTATATGTGTGGGGGCTTGCATTTTTCATAGAAATAAAAAGAGCTTGCGGCTTGTCTTTGTATGTTGATGGTTGGAAAATTAATTTCAACTTTAACTCTTGTTATTTTTTTTTTCATTCTACTTTAGAAAAAATATTTCAAGAAATCTGCAAAAATATTGAACAATAAGTAGTTAGAGAAGTAAGATTTTGTGTTTCTTTTTTTAGGTGAGCATGTCATGTATATGATATAACCGCGTGTAATATAGTCAATCTCTTCATTTAATGTATATTTATAATACCAAATATAATTAGATTTTACGAAAATAATGATCAATATAGAGACACTATTTTATTGAGTTTAATTCTACTATTTTTGTTTAATACATGTCAAATTAAGGCGTTGGAATTGCAATAATCACAATAATTTATCTGATAGTTTGATTGAATTTTTGTATCAGAAGTTTACGTCTTGAACTTTATATTGAACAATGAAAAATCTAAAAAGACATTAGTTTATGTACGTGAAAAATATTATTTATTTTAGACCAAACAAATAGAGATTGAAACTTTTTCAGCCTTTGATCTCCCACTCTCCAAAAAAAAAATTAAAATCACAATTTTATTGAGCTTAATTCAACTATTTGTAATGTCGGGATTACTTTTTCTAATTTTGGTGCTAAATAAAATATTTCTAATGAGTTTGTATACCAACTAGTATATCGTGTGTGTGTGTGCGCGCGCGAGAGAGAGCGGGTGATAGTTTGCCATTGCCAAACTTTCCGCTTGTAAGGTACATAAATAATTATGAATTGTTAAAAATATTAAAATATCAGGGTATTGAAAAATTGGGGATTTGAAAATTGACATGATTAAAAATCCTTCATCAAATTAGAGATTTACAATTAAAAGGTTAAAATACAAGTTGTATTATAAGTCATGAGCCCTAAACGATCTGACGCCGGCATAAACGCATATACTCATTATTTACAATATATTAGGAACCTTTTAAACTTTTCCAAGTGGGTAACATCGGATTGTATTTTATATGCCAATTGCAAATCTAGGAGGTTATAGGTGTCCTATGCTACTTAATTTTTCATTTTAATAAGGTTAAACCTTATCTAAACAGCTAACTATTGCTCATAATCCTGAATTTGTATTATGAACTTGGACATGTTGACCTGTGAAAGCCAGATACTTCAACAACCCTGCCATGAAGTGTCACTGAGTCACTCACAAATCATGTACATTGTACTTGAAGCATCCACCTACCCCCTTTTAGAAAAGAGCATTGATAATTGGATTTAAAATATTAGTTTGATTTGTAGGCTTGATTGATCATTGTCATTGATTAAATTGTGAGTTCTAATATTTATTGGAACATTGATTAAATTGTGAGTTCTAATATTTATTGGAACTCATTAGAGGTGACAAACAATCTTAGATCCAGTTGAAAAGGCATCATTGAATATATTCTAAAATGCCTCAAAGCTCCTTTCCTGCCCTTCATCAATTTCACTACAAGAATTAAGGTTTTTTGAGATAATTTTTTTTTTTTGTGACGGTTGTGTCTGTCGTCACAAAAAAGAATGTTTTGAAGAAGAAAAGATTTTTTGTGGCAATAATACTACAATAAAAGGTTTATTTGTTATCAAAAATACTATTTGAGACGACTGTTGCTGCTATAAGGACTTTTTTGAGTCTCCACTTATTATGGCGAGGTATGCCGTCACAACACCTTACTATATTAAGTGGAGCCTCAAAAAGTCTTTGTAACAGCAACAACCGGTCTCAAATAATACTTGCGACAATAAATAAACTTTTTCTTATAACACAACTGTCACACAAAAAAAAAATTCCTCCAAAAAACACTTTTTTTTTGTGACGGTAAACATTGCAGCTATAAAAAACTTGTCTCAAAAGATCCTAATTCTTATACCGATTCTTACATTTGTCCCCTAGTACATGGAAACTTTTTTTTTTTTTCAGAATAAATATAGGTGGCTAAAGATGTTGCCCTCACATATAACTTGGACCCTTTAAATCTCAAGGCATGTACAATCCACACGAGTTAAATGCATACAGTAAAAACCTCAAGTCAAGCAAAAGGGTCATTAAGCACTTTAAATGGTTGGTTACGAAATTGGAGTAGTCTTGTGTCTTCGGTGGGACTGAGACTTTTTCAATACACTCCTACAACCAAAATTTCCTCTCTATTTGGCATTATAGTTTTTTTTTTTCCTGAAAATGAAAGAATTTCATATATTAGGTAGGGGAACGAGGTTCGAATATATTATTTTGCCCTAGCAAATTAAAACAGCTTAATAAACATAAAAAACATATAGATATTCTAGGTTGGACAAGCTTTGGCTTCATTTGGATAAGAGTAGGTGCTTGCAGGGTAAAAAGGGCTAAGAAATTCCCTTTGATCCTGATAACATGGCATGGCGAGTGAAGAAACAAGTTGTAACGAACGAGAATCCGATAGTTGATTTTGTATTCATTGATTCAGAACAACAAGTCATGATGTGAACATTTCTCTACTACTACTACATTAACAACTGATCAAACTCAATAAATATAGGAGGAACTGAACGGGGGGGCTGAATTGGGGCAGTACAACAGAGCTACGGCTACTAAGTATGAAACAAATCAGAGTTATAATCCCATACCATCGTTAATTTTCTAATGCACTGATAATTCTCACAGGTAAAACTTCCTTCCAAAAGAGGATCTTGAGATGTACTAGTGAAGAACATGAACTCCCCTTCTTTCTCAATATATCCCAAGCTTACCTTTTAATTTCACCGATTGTGAAATGTTTCAATGCTAAAAGATGATGCACACCACATGTTCACATGTGCTTCCATAAAATTTGATCCGATAACAAAGAAATCGAAAAGCAATGGTGCGAGTAGAGAAATGAAACACGCAGTAGTAATAGGATACAAAAAAAAAAAAGCATCATTCTTTGTGTTCAAATCAATTACTTAAGCATCGAAACACAGAATAATAAGAGAAATACCCCGACATTTGTGTTGTAGAATCAATACTAATGCTCGTATGTAGGAATTTTTTTTATGAATTTCCAATCTTTTAAATGCTATAAAGACGAAATTAAAATCCTAATTAACTATTATAATGTATATATACGCATCATCTCGAGTTAAAGATAGTTGACCAAAACTAAATTTGGGCGTTCTGATAAGGATATCCTAAGTATTTATTGAAATGATAAATTCGAAAATGTTAAGACCAAAATGATAGAAGAAGGACCAAAAACAGCATGTGTTATTGTGGAGAGATAAATTTGTGGCCCGATATAGTATAACGACACTGACTCCACTCCATTCTGTTTCCGTAGCATGTTTTGTCACTATTATTACTTTGTTATTCTACATTGTGCTTTAAAAACATGATGGTGTTCTTGCTTTGAAAAATATGCTACAACATCCTTAGATATTTAAAAAAAAAAAAACAATTGAGAGCTTTTTCTCATTCAATAACCAAAAAATCATCTATATTACATTTTTTTTTTTTCAGAAACGGGAAAATTTCATGGTCTGTCTTCGGTGAGTAGATGCACGCTTATGCCGCTCAGGCTCGTAACTCTGAGTAGAACCAAGGACAAAACCCGGAATATGAACCGGTCCCTCGACTCATACACCAGTTAAATCAAGATTTGCGTTTCGCCGGGGTTCAAGACTTACACCAAATACTTGAATACGGTTCGTTCAAATAACTAAGGTTCTATCATACCAAACAGTCACGCTTTGCGCCCAAGAGACTTCGAACCCTTTACCTCTCATTGGGAAGCAGAAGCTCTGGCCAACTGAGCTATCCCAGTTGGTTATCTGTATTACATTTAATCATACTAAAGTAACATAAAACACCATATTCAATAACCAAAACATCTTCTATAAATTAAGTAGCACAAAACAACATAAAACACAAGTTGTAAGCGTCTCTAAATAAGTAGCCGTCATGCTAAATGTGTCACGCTTAAATGTACCATTTTGACACTCCCAACCATTAACACACAACTCCTTCAATGATTCCGATAGTTTCTTCTATTCGACAATTATGCACGTAAATCATGTCGTCTTTTGGTTGACTTGTTCCACAACTAATTTGGAAATCTACATAAAACATGTTAAAAAATTTGAGTTTCGATATAGAGAAATAATGGTTTAAAAGCATCAAATATATATACATACTATGAGTAATTTGTGCATGAATGTGCATGGTGCGATGCGAATAGTTTTGCGAGTAATGTTGGTGACCATTAAAATAGTCTATTTGAGACCGTTGGATGAATTTATTGAAATATGCCCTGTTTTATATTATACTGGGAGTAACCCGTGCATAAAAACACGGTACAATGTGAATAATTTTGAAAGGGATATTGGTAACCATTGAATGAGTCTATTTGAGACCGTCAGATAAGTTTATCGAAATTTGCCCTATTATAAGTTAATAGATATATTACACTCTCGTCCATAGTATGACTACTCAACCAAATAACATAAATCAATTAGCTCCCCTACTTATTCTCATTATACATCTAGCAACCCACTAGTACATGTAATTATGTTATGCACAACTAGGGTTTTTCAGTCTCAAAGAGGATCGGAGTATTTAGGATGGAACTAATTTGCAATCCTTCTCAATAACTGTGATAGTAGTATAAAAAAGATCATTAACATTGGAAAAGTGCTGGAATATGGCTACATATTCACTACAAAAATTATGGGTTTAGTAGCAAATTTTTTAGTAACCAAGCTATTGTTGTCTTTAAGGACACTCTTTTAGCGACGGCGTGTGACTTGTCACTAATTGTCCAATATGAGTGATGACAACTCAATTTGTCACAAAATGTTAACTTTTAGTGATGAATAATTGTTAGTTAGTCATTGTAACTTCATCACTAAAAATGTGAGAAATTAGACAAATAGTGACAACTTTTACCGTCGTTATGCAAAATGATAAATAGTTACTATTAGTAATGAGATTAGTCGTTTCTAAAAATTTTAAGGTTTTGATGATCACTTTGATGCCATCATTAAAACATTAATGGTTTTAGTGGTGACTTCGATGTCCTAGAACTTTCATAGTTTTAGTAATAACTTTAATGTTGTTATTAAAACTTTTGTACTTTTAGTGACGATTTTTATGTCGTGATTAAATTAATTATGTCACTAAAATTAAAATTGCATTGTGGATTACTTTATATCATTTGAAAATTTTCAAATTTTCAAATTATGCCATATTGATATGTCATTTCTCATATCACCCCTAACCTACAAAAATAAAAAACCTAATGCTCTTATTATTGTTAGACCAAACTATACTGTTCAGTTTGTTAACACAAAATTTTGAAATATCCTTAAAACATCCCAATAGTAAAACCAACAATTTATTTTAATTTAAATATCAATACTCTTGCCACAGCCTTTGTTGGATAGTGTAGAGATGCAGTAAGTCTCATTGAGACTCGGTGGAGGGTTTAATCAACCCGACTCGTAGGCGCTTATGCTGAGCTAGTTAAAAGAAAGATGTTATGCATTCACTAAAATCTATTGATTTTAGTGCAAAGTGCTTCGATCCAACAAACGTAGTCAGGAGTGTAACTCAAGAAAGTTGAAATCAATTTGAGTTAAATCAAAATTTTTAAAACTCTCAACCTGAGATTAATGCGAACTTTTCAACCCGAGTGTCATTCATGGTTAAATTTTGAAATTGGATTGTATTCAATATGCAAGTCTAGAGGTGAAATTTGAATCAAAATAAAATTCAATTAATGTTTAATTTTGACATAGATAACATGGATAAAAATTCGAGTTGAAATACAATTTAATTAAAGTTTGAATTTCAAGTTACGCAATTAGAGCGTAAATTTGATTTCTGTTGGGTTGAATTCAAATTCCCTTATTTGGGTTGGATCTTAAAAACTAGGGCGTAAATGAATTTTTTTATTTAAAATTTTGGAGCATTTGTTTTGGTGTTGTTTTGGTTATTTTCCTTTGCTTTCATGTTATCTATGCAAAAGAACCTCATTTGTGAAGTGTTTTATAAAAGTTACATTTATCTTCAACAATTTATGCATGTTGAACTCATACTAACATCATTTTATGTTGTTCTTATGTGCAGATTGATTGCAGATGATGCAAGTTGATTACAACGGATAAAATCACACTTGTGCCTCTTTTGTTTCTTTCCTTTTGATATTGTTGTCTTTTATTCAGCGAGAAAAACAGTTATTTCGTACACTTATTTTGTATTTGGTTAGATGATACTTTATTTGAGAAAAGTGAATTTTAAGTTCTTTTGTTGTGTTATATTAATTGTCATGTTTTGTTTGAATGTGAATAAAGGACAATTACCCTATTGGGTTTGGAACACATCTTCTATTAGGTTATTTTTAAGAGTCAATTTTCATGCAAAAAAAATAAAAATTATTTTTTTGAAAGTGTTTAAATGACGAAATTAGATTATGTCACAAATGTTATCATCATTATGGGTCTACTTTCAGTGAAATTAATACCCTTTTAATGACAAATATTTTAGATCTTTTGTGACTATTTTATGTCACTAAATGTATTTTTTTTAGTGATGAAAGAGTGTTGTCACTACAACGTGTAGAATTAGTGGTTATTCTAATTTTTCACTATAGACAATTAGCAACAAGTTTTTAGTGATACCAAAAAAATCATCATTAAAATTCTTTAGTGACAAAATACGTATTTAGGGACAAAAAATTTTGTCACTAAAAACCTTAATTGTTGTAGTGATTCTTCGTGAAAAAGGCAAATATCAATATATATATTCTATCCCATTAAGTGACATTCTAACCAATAATGTTTGGAATTTAGCAAAATAAAGAATATTATTGATGTCTTATACAAAACTTTGGGTACCCATAACTTAGGTCCCATTTGATAATAGTTTTCTAGTACTTTTATTTTTCAAAAAATAAGCATGTTTAATTCCTATATATCTTAGACTATCAAGTCAAACTTAGTCATTAGAAATAGAATGTCAAACCTCCTCTATTACCAACATAAAACCTAGTCAAATTCAAACATTCCCTCTTCTCCACTCTAACATAATGAAACGAAAAGTATGGGCTCATCTTTGTGGGAGAGAGAGCTTTACTCTTGTCCGTACAATTCAACCTTCACCCTCAATTCCCATGCAATGCATCTTCAACCCCTCCCTATATAGCATATAATGCCTTTCGTTCCTATTCCATTGCCAAGATTTCTCTGCGTGGACAAGGCTCTTTTTGCTTGCAAAAATGAGTCCCTCCGTCCCCCTCCTCTTCTCTTGCTTCCTCCTCCTCTCCTCCACCGTCACCGCCTTCAACATCACCAAACTTCTGGGGAGATACGATGGTTTCAATACTTTCAATGATCTTCTAACCCAGACCCACCTCAATGATGAGATCAATAGCCGAAGAACCATCTCCGTCCTCGCCGTTAGCGACGGTAACATTGCACAGATCGCCGGAAAACCCATTGATGTGATCAAGAATATCTTGAGCAACCATGTGGTTCTTGACTACTATGATATCTTGAAGCTTAATAATTTGTCTAAAGGAAGTGCTCTCCTTACAACCTTGTTCCAGACAACAGGTGTGGCCTCTCAGAAACAAGGGTTCTTGAATGTCACCAACTCCAATGGAGAGATTGTTTTTTCATCTGCAGTGAAAGGTTCTCCTCATGATGTCAAGTTGGTTAAGTCAGTTGCCGCTCAGCCCTATAACATTTCGGTGCTCGAAATCTCCGCTCCGATCATAGCACCGGGCCTTGATGCTGCTCCCTACGGCCCAACCGCTGCCCCAAAGAAGCCACAAGCGCCAGCTCCGGCACCACATTCTAAGAAGTCACCACCACCACCACCGGTTGAGAGCCCGACGGAGGCTGAAGCTCCTACAATAACGGAGACGGAGGCTCCTACACCATCTGCTGATGCCGAAGCACCAGCAGATGCCCCGGTTAGTTCTCCTCCAGCGGCTGACGCACCAACCGCCGATTCAACAACGGAGGCACCAGCTCCTGGAACCTCTTCAGCTGGCAAGGGCTTTGTTTCCAACTTTTGCATGGCCTTGCTCGTGGGGTTGGTAGCCTCCTTCTTTGTAGCAATGTGAGGATTTTTGGGAGGAAGCAAAAATAAACATCGAGAAGTTAAAAAGAAAATTACTCATTTCAATATATATTTGTTTGAAAAGAATATTGCCATGCAGTAAACAATTTCAGAAAAATATTAGAAAAAATATTATTAGAACCTTATTTATTGACGTTGTAAATTCTGGTCATTAAATTAGTAACACGTCTCAATCAATAATGAGTTCTAATATCAAACTTATAACAAAAATTTATTAGATCAATAAATTAAGTCAAAATAACATTGCTCAACATGTAAATCAGTACCTAAAATTGTGTCTAGGGTTTTCAAATTTTCTCGAAAGATTAGATAAAAATTGTTTACAAAAGTGAAATTCATTCTGACTGCCCTAACAAGCGTAATGGTATCGTCAATTTTTGTTACCGTTATATAACGGCGGTTATGCTTCTCTATATCTTTTTTCAAAAGTTCAAAAAGTCATCGCTTTCCTGTACTTTCATTTTCAAGTTTGATTCTTGAATCCGCCCATGCGTTGAACCTAGCACACACAGGCACACACTGATTTATGTTCTTACGCGGTGTCGACATTGGTAGTTGCCATAAACTCAAACAAGTGACAGTTTGCCCACATAAAAAACAACCCAAATTTGTGTCTGTACGGCCACCAAGCCTTCCTTCTCTGACCAATTTAGCTTTGTGGCCGTCAAGGGTGGTGGCCCTTTCTTTAAATGACTAAAATTTCATGCATCTACCACCGACATTTTCTTTCATTTCTCTCTCTCTCTCTCTCTCTCTCTCTCTCTCTCTCTCTCTCTCTCTCTCTCTCTCTCCTTTTGCCTTGGCCTAAATACTTGGGTAGTGGCAATATTAGGCAGATTGCCTTGCACATATGTCGGATAACCTTATCCACTTCATATACTGCAAAGTTTACAATTGTCCTACATGTATTTATGTATGTATACATATAATCTTGTCTGTCATAATAAAACAATATACAAACTTGTCATGAAATCACTTATTAGCAAATTAAAATGTCACTTCAGAATGACATAAACATCACATATAGCGAAGACTCTGAGTTCTCAACAAGTTACTACTACAATTATTTTATTACATATTGGCGATCTTTTAACAATACCTTCTAAGGGGTTACTAATTCAAGATGTTGAACAACATTTTGGGGTATTTAAAGCACGAGTACCCTGAAAAAAAGCATAAGCTTTGATTGTAGATGAGGAATTTTTTTTGAACAACCTATTATAATAGGAAAGATATATATATATATATATATCTTTCTTGAAATTAATTAATCAAAGTTGATGACAAAATTCATCGACGTTCCATTGGGAATTATCTACTTGCTACATAATAAGCCCTAGGCGCTATATATATATACTAGTCATAACTCGTGCCTGAATGCACGATAAAATATAAAATTTGTGCGTCTAAAAAATCAATCACACTATATTAAATTTTTTCAAAATATATTAATTACGAATTAATCAAATATTAAATGATTAAATATATAATAAAAATGAGTGATGTGATGTTTTTAAGGAGAAAATATATAAATGATTAAATATGTGATAGAAATAAGTAATGTGATTTAATGTTTGAGTCTGACAAAGAGATGATGGGTAAGGTAAGTGATTGATGAAAGTTTTGAGAGGAAAAATATGATTGAGATAAAATTCAAACACATTCCTGTTTTATTATATAGATATGCGCACACATGCATTTTAGCCTTCCTTGAAAAACACAAGAACAAAAAATTTAGTTCAAGCAACAAAAAATTTAATTACTATCAGAGTATTTTAACGAAGAAAATTTGAATTAATATTTCTAAGTTGTTTATCAACTATTCTTTTTTCCACTTTCAAGCTTTTTCAATTGGCTCATCGTTGACCTGAATTAAAGATTACATATATGTGTGACTTACCTACCCCAAAAATATGTGTATACATGCAATTAATCCTACTTAAAGTCAAGTACTGCTTGTGATGGATGAGATAAGGCCCTCTTACATTAAACAGTAAGTCAACCAAATTAATTCTAGTTTTTTTGAATCAATAATTCAACCCACTTCACTTGTTTTATTTCTTCGGCAAGTTCATCGTGCAAACTGCGGATATCTCATTAAACATGCCAATGATGTGACTGAATAGTAATCACCTAACGTTTATTGTCAATCTCTAAAGTTTAACTAAACTTCAGAGAAATTGGACATGTCCATCGGATTTATGCTAGGGGGTGGGGGGAGGGACTTGACTATACATTGACACAACTACCGTAGATGCTTAGAAACAAGTAAGAATTACATATAAGAAACACTGATAACATAATCACCAATCTCAGAAAGCAAACACTGGTTCATGAACTTATTTGTTAAAGAGGTGTCTGTATGTGTTGAGACAATATTCAAGTACCAAACTATCATATAATATCACCAACCGATTATAAAGCAACAAGCATATCTAGTGGACCCCATTTAATACAGATGTACTTGTTACTGCATTTAACAGTTATAAGAATATTGATGTTCTTTAGTCGTACGTAGTACTTTGAAATTAGTTTGTGATATTACATGTCAATGTTAACGTGGATGACCATTGCACCGAATATTTACTTGTATTTATGACAACACCCCTACTTTTGTACCAGTATGGCCACAAGGCCTTCTTTTTTAAACCACCTGAGCTCTGTGGCTTATGGCTGCGGTCCTCAAAGAGGCAGAGGACCTTCTTTGATCTCCAAGAGTCATTCATCATTTTGATGGACTTTTCTGCCTTCTATTTTGAACTTGGGAAGGGCCTAAAGTTGTCACTTCTTTGCCTTTTTAAGCTTTTGCAAGCATGAATAGTGATATATGAGATTTATAGTAGTGATTAATCGTTCCATATAAGCATAAAAAAAAAGGCTTTTTGCTAGCATGATGCCTATTTGCCAAAACAAAACACACGGTACTTACCGGAAAAAAACAAAACACGCAGTAGGTTGTTTCATGACAATTTTGTAAATATAACCTTTTTAGAGACCACTAATTCGAGATTTTAAGTCTAAATCTTGTAAGAGACGCTTGTTTATTCAATTAACTTGGTTTTGTGAGTTATTGTGTATATCTTTATTTTGTGTTAGAACCATAAGTCCAAAAAATTTATAGTTGAGATAGATCTCTTCATCGTGAAGAAGAACAACAAAAAAAAAATAGCCCACGAGAGGATTCCGTCAAAAGAAGGGAGAGAGAGAGAGAAAGAGAGAGAGAGAGATTTTGCGTATGACGTACATGACATCGAATTTGGCAAATTAAAGGAATGGTGTTACTTTGAGAGGGAGTTGAAAACTTTAGGACGTAAAATGCCATTGACCCCTTTTTTAAATCTCTCCCGTTGACAAAATCCCAATAGGCGTAACTGGGCATCCACTTTTTGCTTATTTTTTTTAAAGTCCATCAATTACGTACCTGTAATCCATCTCTAAAAATTTTGATGCTTATTATCGATATACTTATTATTTATTACTTCCTTATGATTAAGCATTAACGTGTTATCTAAGAAATAAGATGAGTTAGAGTTGTTTTCAAAACAGAAAAGAACATATTTCTTAAGGATGGTGTAAAATTTCCCCTTCTGTAATTTTATCCTTGCTGCAAGTAAACCAAGCTAACATTTTGTTGACTTTTTTTTTTTTTTTGTTGTTGTTGGAAGTATTATCTAATACCACTTGTAAGAGTTTGGAAAACTTAACTCTGAAAGCAATTCATTTAAGGAAATGGTGAACATATTTCTTTTCTTAATTCACAAATTATATGCATCTAATTTTTTTGTGATAGTCAAACTTTGAATTAAAAACAATACTTTTTTAACTCTTTACACTCGAAATACATTGACAGGTTCATTCTCTGCTCTAATATGAAATGATTTGTAACTTGTTAAAAATATTTTAATTTGGGTCGAATTCAAAACACAACGATTTATAAGTAAAAGTTGAGTTATTCAAGTTCCATAGATTGTGTTAATTGTCACCTGGTCATTATTTATTCTCAAAACAAGTGAGAATTGTCGATGCAATTCATAAATTGTCGATGGCGGGCAAAGTTAGATTTTATAGCCCATTTGAAAAAAAATGGAAGTAAAGTGGTAATTCAAATCGTAACAGAAATAGAACTGTAAATTTTAATATTTTTAATTTAAATTTTGACAATTTTTTAGGCTACCTTCCTTATGAATATTTTAGTTCCGGCATCGATGATCTGTTTTTGATCGAACTAGAGAAAGAATTAATTAAAATATACATAAACTGAGTAAATACCTTTAAACTTTAAAAAAATAATAATAAAAAAAAAAGGAAAAGTTTACATGATGGTACGGGTAGCCAATTAAGGGCATTTGGTAACCTCTCTTTCGTGATAGCTATTGCCAGTCACGGCAACCTCCTCCCCCCCCGCCCCACACACACATTTTTTTTTCACAACCCAACTCACACGTGCCCATCTCTCCCTCGCTCCCTTCTTGGCTATTGCCTCTCTCTTTCTCTCTCCTTACTTCCAAAAACATGAGCTGGAGGGAGATTCCGTATGTGGGATCAAGCTGTACTTGAAAGGCCACATTTTTTGCCCCCCTCTTCCTATATATACCCCTCGCTGTGCACTTCACCTCACACCTACGAAAACCACTACTACTCATTACTAACTTAAAGAGCTACCCATTATCAATTTTCCGATTGTCCGGAGGATGGTCATGGGATTCGAAGCCTGTTCTCTACTCGTTAGTACTATTTCATGTAACATGGAGTTGACATTCATGTTTAGCATATGTGTTCTCATTCTCTCCCTCTTTTTCCTCCGTTCTTTTCTCAAATTCTGTGCCTCCGGTCACCGGAAACTTCCTCTTCCACCTGGCTCTATGGGTTGGCCTTATATTGGAGAAACATTTCAACTCTATTCCCAAAACCCAAATGTCTTCTTTGCTTCCAAAGTGAAAAAGTTGGTGCTAATTCATCTTGTTCTCTTCTTTTGTCTACTCTGTTTCTTGCTTTTGTGATGCTTATAGATGGGTTTTGCTGATTTTTTGCAGGTTTGGTTCTATATTAAAGACTCACATATTGGGTTGTCCTTGCGTGATGATTTCAAGCCCGGAGGCTGCGAAATTAGTGCTTGTGACAAAGGCCAATCTCTTCAAACCAACATTTCCGGCTAGTAAAGAGAGGATGTTGGGCAAACAAGCAATTTTCTTCCACCAAGGAGAGTACCACACCAAGTTGAGGAAGCTAGTTCTGAGAGCATTCATGCCCGAGGGAATCAAAAGCATCGTTTCGGATATCGAATCAATCGCTATCAACTCTCTACAGTCATGGGAAGGCCAGTTAATCACCACCTACCAAGAAATGAAGACAGTAAGTCACCCCAAATCTGCTCTATCACTCCCTCTCTCCCCCCCAAAACAGAGCAAAGCAGAAAAAACAGAGGAAAACAGAGTTCTCTGTTTTTTCTCTCTATTTTTGACTAAATCAAAAGCTCAAATAACATGACAGCTGACTTGAATTTTTTTATTTTGTGTCATGTTATTTGGGTTCAATAAAAATTCTAAATAATATGTTGTCATATCATTTAGACTATTAATTTGGTCCAAAAATTTGGTCAACGTAACATTATTGAGAGATGAATTATTTTTTCGAAATTTACCTTAATTACTGTAATGGGTACTGGTTTGACCCGAGTAAAAATCAATTGTTGCAGTACACATTCAATGTTGCATTACTTTCCATATTTGGAAAGGATGAAGTCCTCTACAGAGAAGATCTCAAGAGATGCTACTACATTCTAGAGAAGGGGTACAATTCAATGCCCATTAACCTTCCGGGGACACTCTTCAACAAGGCCATGAAAGCAAGAAAGGAGTTAGCTCAGATCTTGGCCAAAATCCTCTCACTTAGGAGGGAAATGAAACACTATCACAATGATTTGCTTGGATCTTTCATGGGTGACAAAGAAGGCCTCACCGACGAACAAATAGCCGATAACATCATCGGTGTCATCTTCGCAGCTCGTGACACGACGGCCAGTGTCCTAACATGGATCGTCAAGTACCTCGCTGAAAATCCAGCCGTCCTACAAGCTGTCACTGTAAGGACTCCAATTCCTACCCCCATAAAAAAGATCTTAATTTGCTGTACTGGTTATTCTACTCTGTGTAGCCTTCCTGCACGTAGGCTAAGACTACATACATCTCACCCAATCAACCCTATGATAACGAAAGTCTCATCCTCTAGATAACTTTTTTATAAGTAAATGTGGCAGTGAAGTAAAACTGTGTGCTGGCTTTTGACTTCACAGGAAGAGCAAGAGGCCATAATGAGAACAAAGGAGTGTGTTGAAGAGAAGGTTCTGACTTGGGAAGATACTAAGAAGATGCCATTAACTTCAAGGGTGATTCAAGAAACACTCAGAGTGGCTTCAATCTTATCTTTTACTTTCAGAGAAGCTGTAGAAGATGTTGAATTTGAAGGTCTGTTAAAACTCAAAATCTGGCAAAATTATAACAACCCAGGTGTTAAAAATCCTTTTTTGTTCCAATATTTATGATTTTTTTATTCTAATATTCTATTTTTCTACAATAATTTCAGGGTACCATATACCAAAAGGATGGAAAGTCTTACCACTCTTTAGAAACATTCACCATAGCCCAGACAATTTTGCTGAGCCTGAGAAGTTTGATCCATCAAGATTTGAGGTAAAAATTCACAGACATGGTTAATATTTACTGATTAATTTTTATTTTTTTTTGTTTACAACCCATGAACTGAAATGAAAACTTTCTCAATAATATATGACAGGTTGCTCCAAAACCCAATACATTCATGCCATTTGGCAGTGGGACCCACTCATGTCCTGGGAATGAGTTGGCCAAACTGGAGATTTTGGTAATTGTACATCATCTGACCACAAAGTACAGGTTAGTGAAAATCTCCCTCATTACCTACCAAAAATGGACACCATCAACTTTTCAGCTGTGGTTTAAATTCTGTCCCTAAAAATGGAATGTAGAATGAAGTGTCCTGATAAGGGTTTGTTTGTTTTCATCTGCAGATGGTCTATGTGGGGCCACAGAATGGAATTCAGTATGGCCCCTTT
>CAUOFW020005541.1:0-26892 GCA_963454935.2 Ilex paraguariensis
ACGAACACAACACAAATAAAACGACAGTGGGTCACACAAACACGACACAATTTGACGCCCCTATATGATGGTACCGACGTAAATCCTGGGGATGGCTCAAAGGATTGACAAGGCTTGATCCTGTAACTATAACCTATCAAGCTGGAACACATGCCATCCAACCAACGCCTTAGGGCTAATTTGGTGGATAACTCCAGACATGATTTAATACCTAATTCTTCTGGGGGGCATGCATTCTTAATCAGAACAGTACATCTTGAACCTTCTTGCCTTCACAGTTAGCTAATGTGGTAAAGTAAATAGCCTAAATTTGGATATTTCTGGTTAGCTATTGCAAGAATCAACGCTAATGTCGAAAGTTAGCATACTCAAATAGGCCATCAGAAGCATTAAAAGTAATTCTTACATTTGATTTTGCTCACCATGATACTTAATTTTGTTAATTTTTAACCTGGCTGCCAAGTGGGAGCCACATAATTGTGAAATTAACTACCTTGCACATTTCGAATGTTATCTTGACAGAGCTTTGATCACTCAGACTCTTATAATCAGAATTCTACTAGCCTTCACAGAATAAGGATAGAACCTATATATGGCCTCCAAAAAGCGAAATGGAAACAGAAAGCATCAACGTTCAATGAAGATAAACCTTGTCCACTAACTTACAGTCTCATTTTTGCAAGTGCCTCACTCAACCTCACTACAGCTTCCAGCTGCCTCACGGTGATCGGTATTGCAGCAGCCTCCCCAGTTTCATTTGCCTGCCGTCTCATGTCCTATCAAATGACCAGCATAAAATGAATGACTTTCGATTAGCAGAATAGATAATAAATTCGTACAAACTCCAACAATGGCCATCTTAAACATTGTAAACCAAAAGCAAAATCCAGTTTGGTTTCCTGAGTAATTCTTCACCTTATTCAGATTAACCAAAAATGAGTCAATTTCTGTTTTGCTGAGTGATAACGACACCATCACATAAAGTAGATATAAACCACTTGGAACCCCTATATAGGAACTCCAAATGAATGCCATTTGCGCTACAAGGCAGCAGTAATGAAGCCAAACTAAGTAGCAGAATACCCATTAGATAAGTTTAGAAGGAAAAACACCTGGAGTAGAGTGGTATTGAATATCTCAAGCTATTTCAAAAAATAGCAGAGCTCTTGAAACATGGTAAACCTTAACGTGCTTTATGTTACATCAAGATGTTTACACATCTATGGGACATATTAGTCCATTACAGACTTTATAGTTGATTTGAAAGTATAGATTTTTATTAATTGATACTTATTTAGATAATGCTTCTTGAAGTCACTAAAAAAGGGTTGACAAAATAGTAATAACGAGCATCATATGTATTTTTCGTCGTATTATAGTCCCTAGTCACTCTCAACTTTGGTGCTCCTGTCTCCCCCAGTTTTCTATAGCTATGTCAACCCATTCTGAAAAGGACTAAAAAATTTATGACATTGAATAAATCATGTATGCTATATAGATTCAAACTTGAGGAGGTATCTGATATTTCTCAGTAATATGAGCCAGTCCAAAAATACCTGTCTAATTTTGACATAGCTCTCCTGCAGCATGGTGGCAGCAGAATCTGATAGACGGGGGTGACATACAGTTCGACAGTAATGTATATACCTGCACACATGCAACTCAACAATTCAGCATCCAACTGATAATTGGCAAATGCAGCCATGCACAGAATATAACATTACAGAATTTCACTGGCGGGTGGGAGAAGAGAGAGAGAGAGAAACCTTTTCAGCCAGTTATCTTCTATATAGGTTCTAGTTTCACCATTGGCTGCATGAGCAGATGCATGAAGTTTGATGATATGACTGGCAATATTCTGTGAAGGGAATACATCTCATTAAGTTGCTGCACATTTAGGGCCATTTGGAAACCCTACGATGAAAAATTATTCTACTTTCCATGAATTTAGTTGAATGAGCCCTTCCGCTAAAATGTATGACAACTTATTTAGAATCCCCACAACACAAAAATCTAGTTAGTTGACTATTCTTTTGCTAATACCTTTATTATTTCTTGTACTCCCAGAATAAAGATGCTTCAGGCAGAGAATGCAATAGCTACTCATGACTTATTTATGCGGCAGATAATGCATTTATAGTGGATCAAGTAGAGTCATTATAATCATTTTTTTCTTTCATTTCCTTGCAGAGTCCAAATGACACCTTAGGGAAAACACCAACTGAAAATGATAAAAACTTATGTACCTTGTCTTGACTGTACATCCTGACATCTTTCACAATGAAAATTAGATCAAATCTCGATAGAATTGTCGTCTGCAAATCAATGTTATCCTGAGCAGTCTGCAAAGTAAGTATTTTGTTAGTTGCTCAGTTACAATATCTCATGAATGAATTATAGTCCACAAGCTCGGAAACATAAAAGGGATAAGCAAAAAGAGTTATGGACCTTGAGATCATCGTAACGTCCTGATGGAGGGTTAGCTGCTGCTAGCACAGAGGTTCTAGAATTGAGAACAGTTGTTATTCCAGCTTTGGCAATGGAAATGGTTTGCTGCTCCATGGCTTCATGAATTGCAACTCTGGGCCACGTGTAAACTCTTGAGAACTCCAGTAACAAAACAGACGAAGATAGAGGGCCATCAAAATCTAATTCTAGTTCAGGTTACCTGTCTTCTGCCCTCATTTTGTCAAATTCATCTATGCAGACGACACCTCCATCAGCCAAAACCATGGCTCCTCCTTCTAGATAAAACTCCCGCTGAATTGCATAAAGGATTAATTTATAGGCACAAAATTTTTTATCGCAATAAATGGAATCACATTTCATCAGACAGACCTCCAAAGCAACGCGAAAATAGAGATACAAACACCATCTGTTAAACACTTCAGACAAATAGACAAACTTACTGAGCTATTATCTTGAATCACAGAAGCTGTAAGACCAGCGGCTGATGAGCCTTTCCCAGAAGTATATACTGCTACGGGAGCTGTCTTCTCGACGAACTTGAGGAACTAGTAAAATTACAACCAAAATAATGTGAGGAATAATTAATCATCATAGTAATCAAAGCAAGAGCACAGACTTTCTTGAGTCCTAGGTAAGTTTCGTTCTCTCACCAAGCCTATATGAAACAGCTTGAAGCAAAGTTAAAGAATTCTTCGATTAAAACAGTGGCATAAAAGAGTGCAGCAAGCAGCTGAACATACGACTTCATGGGTCATAAATCACAACCAAACTATAAAAAAAAAAAAGATCACCTGTGATTTAGCAGTAGAGGGGTCCCCCAAGAGCAATACATTAATGTCACCTCTTAATTTCACACCATCGGGCAAAATCTGTAATAGCAGAGAAAGTATTATGACAAAAGTTAATATATATCAACGCTACAAGACACCTTACGGCATACCTTCCTCGATCCGCCAAATAAAAGACAAGCCACAGCCTTCTTCACATCATCGTGGCCAAATATAGAGGGAGCAATCTTGGAGCATATGTTTTCATAGGCATTATTATCTGATGCAAACTTTTTGAATTCTTCTATCTGCATATTAGCAAAATTCTGTTAAAGAACAACATACAGAAAAGAAGAAAACCTTTAATTTGTACAATAATTATTAAATGGAACATAACTGAATGGATAAACCAGCCACCAAGGGTTTACAACAAGAAAAAAACCTCATTATTGCTAGTACAATTGATAAACCAACAAAAGTCGAAACAGATTATTTCTTCCCCAAATGATCCACCCTAAATCAGAATTCTGCTTGAATTCATAATCTTCTTATCTGACACTGTTGAGCACATAAGAAAGACCACGTTGCTAAAATAAATTTTTCACTTATTTATAAACATTTGAAATTCAAACGTAAATTGAAATCTCCACCCCAAAGACACAACCTGTTCGGAAAAAAAAAAACCTCACAGATTCCATTGCATGAGAATGAATTCTTGGTAACCGGCATTACTGATTTCTGGAAAACTTGAAAATTTACCTCATCTACGGTGAAGTTGGCAGGACCCCTAGAATTAGCCTCATTAGTCTCCTCTATTCCAACAACTCTAACATAAGGCTGTCTAACTGCAACTGCACCTTTGTGACTGCATAAGAACCCAAGTTGAAAATAAACATTAAGTTCAAATATCCAATAATAGTTCTGGATATTAATTTAACTAAGGTGCTAGTCAACAGATGCATTAAGTTAACTCTTACGATGTGGATGAATTCGCAGCTTGAAATATACTGTAGATCCCCATTATGGTCAATCTTGTGCCAGGTACAATTGTTTGCACTAGATGACGATCAATGGATAAAAGCATGTTTCTAGGTAGCTCCCCAGTAGGGACATCCTTCCATTTCCAATTAAGAAACATGAGATTAACAAATGAAGATAACAAAAATCTACAGCAACAAAAAAGATAGCAACTTAACATCAAACTTCTTTTCGTGTGTCAAAAACTCTTACCTCAGGATTCTCCTGCAACTTGAGGGTCTGCTGGTCGACATACTTGCTTTTATCCGGTACGACAATCCATGGATCAATAGGACATGGTTCCTCCCCAGGCTACAAATTTTCCAATCATTTGCACTACGTTCAATGAATAAAACCAAACCACAAGAATTTAAAATAATGGATTTGAGATAAACCTGGGGCATGTGATCACAGGAACGTGGCACAACCGCCCCTCCAAGCCCAGGACGGCATGGAACAAGCTTCACATTCTTACAATTCTTACACAACAATGTCACATAAGTTGCCTTTGCCTTAGTTCTTGATGCAGCAATAGTAATCCCAGATATCTTAACCAATTTTGATATGTAATGTGCCTACAATTAACCAGGAAAAGCTAAATACCTATAAAACCAACAAAGTTTAGATCCAAAAAAAAAGCAAAAGAAACTTTCAGTTTTAACAAACTAACCCCAAGCAATCGCATTGACAATGAATCTTGTTCTGACTTCAACAAAATCTGCACCTCCCCGGTCTCTGGCTCCTCCAGTTCACCTGTATCTCCAATAACTCTTGATCTCAAACTTGCAAGAACTTCAGTCGCCGCAGTTTCAAACTAACATAAAACACAGAAAAAAATCTCAATCCTCATTCTACATCGTGTAACATTAAAGTAACCAATGCCATAGGTATAGGCTATAGCTTTATTTTATGATATACATGTATTTTATGATATAAACATATATAACCATCACCAGAATCATGTCTACTCCATGCTATATACACATTATACAAACATTAATAAAATCCCAAAGAAAATATTTTTCATCCCAGTATGACTGCAGACCATAATATATACATCTCAGATAAGGATATAAAAAAATCCCATCAATACACATATTTGAGACACTAACCAAAATTTCTGAAAACCCTAATACCAATAACATACAAGATTCTATATCCGATCAATCATGTAAAATAACCCATGATTTATGTAAAACGAAAAATCCCATAAATGATCTCAGAATCACAAATATATACAAACATCCACTCACAGGATTTGGTTGTTTGAGGATATACACGCCTATAAATGCAAGCGATTATATAGCAATTTACCAGGGGCAGGTAATCGGCGGGGTTCTCCCGGAGCAGTTTGCCGAGATCTTCTTGATCTTTGTCGTACTTGAGGAGGTCTGCGAGGTTGACGAGGAGGTATTTAGGGTTTTGAAGCAAAGCTTCTCTGTACGGGAACACATTTTTGCTTTCGAAATTTCTAATGAACTCTTTGAACTTCCGGAGAATCGTGTGCCGACTCACCCCCTGTTCCGGGCCTCCGCCGCCGCCGCCTCCGCCGTGGGGGAACTGAGCTTGGTCACTGTAGAAGATTTCTCCTTCATCCCAACCAGACATCTCTCTCTCTCTCTCTCTCTCTCTCTCTCTCTCTCTCAAAGGGGTTCTGAGTAGGGGGAGTCTCTCTCTCTCTCTCTCTCCTCGCTCCCTCTATCTATGTGATGGTGATTTGGCGGGAAGGATTTGGCGGGAAATGGGTGTGGAGTGTGGACAAATGGTTTGATCTTTTTCCTTTTTTAATTTTTTGAGAAATTACGCCGACATCCGTTAAAGTTTCTAATAAATATAGAAACACCTCTTTGTGATTTTGAAATACCCTTATCACTCATCAATTGTGGTCAATTAACCTAAATAAGTATGTCAATCAATTGAATTTTGATCCAAATTTAAATTTGTTTATTCAGATATGGATTAAATTTTCGAGAGATTATTAGAATATAAATTTGTTTTACTATATTTTAGGAATAAATATTTGAATATATAAATATTTGATCCAAACTGAAATATCTATCTAATATTACAACTAAAATTCTCAATTTATAAAAACATAACAATAGTAAATATTGTTCTAAATTTTATCTACTTCGATCCAATGGTATACAATTCACCAAAAAAAAAACTCATTCAAAAACATCTTTTCTCTAAACGCCCTCTCTAATGTCAGACAACTTAATTAATACACTATCCAATGCTAGACAATGGTTCAATAATAGAAAACCCAAGATTCGTAAATTTAATGAATCAATGATCAAATTTACCATAACACAAGAATACTTGTAAAAAAAGATCCTAAGCCTGGGGAAATTTTAAGTGCCAAAGTGAACATCCAAGTAAACTAACATGGCAGCAAAATGCATCACTCTTCAGTCTTAACATTCGTATTCATCATCGTCCTCATATTCACATAAGTTGCTTTGAAACTTGCTCAGCTCACCTTTACCATCATCTTTGAAAAACTCCAAACCATATTTGATGTCTCTGTGTTTTACCAAAAGCCAGCGCAGTAATCGGTCTTCCTTGTTCAGGTAAAGCAACTCATGGTTGAAATTGGGTGGTGTTATCATTGTCATCTGCATCACTTCGCCCAGTATAACATGAAATATTTCGTTACTCGAGCAAAAGTAAAACAAACTTTCCTTGGCCTTTGTCGAAAAGGAAACAGACTTACAAGCATCAGAATAGCATAAAAATCACAAAATTTCAGAAACACTCGATTGGAGATTTGATTACCACCACAATGGGGAGGGTATTTCTCAGAGTCCGAGTTTTTAGAGCTATTCTTATGGAGTGTGCTCATGGTACTTCCTTTCTTGTCTAATCTCATGCAAATGCTTCTTATGGACTGTACTCACAGTAATGCACATCCCTAAGTCTGTCAAAACTATTTCTTTTATATTTAGTTTTATTCATAACCCTTGGCCCCATTCAGATCCACATAAAGGACAATTTATTCTACAAAAAAAGGTTGAACCTTCTACTAAAAACAGATGATAAAGATATAGAACTATAATAAAGTAATCAGATGAGTTTCAGCAAAGCTCAAACTAATTTGACAGAGAGAAAGTTCCAACTAACTCCTGTCCTGTCTCTTCCAACACAGCATAGATACCTTCTCGAAAGAAGGAAGAATGGAGAATCATACTGCCATCGATTAGACTCCCTTTGTGTTTCTTTTTTGGATCAACTATAAAAAAAAAAAAAAAAATTATTACACTAAGGCCTTACTGTCTTCATACAGAACATGATGATCCCGGAAGTAAGTCCACTTGCCTAAAGATCCACAGAAATATATTTAGGGCATTTTATCCACATCATGTCATTTCTGAAAGATCATGGGGTTGCCATGAAAAAATAAGGGGAGTCAATGTAATTTACCCTTTTTGTGTTTACTCTCAACTTTTCTTCTTGTTATTAAATGAGATTAGCATTAGTCAAAATGAAAACATGGATTGTCCTCAAATCATAATTTTCAAAGCATTGCAACAAAAGTTGGTATAAAACTGACTCCATTCTAGAAAAGGATCATGGTCAATGGAGAGAGAACATGGGATTAGGGGCAAAAATGGAGAGAGAAGGAGATAATTGGCAGTTTCATCATTTCCTTTCCTTGGAAATAGTAATGGGCACAAGAAGGACGTTATGGGTCCGTTTGATCAAGAAAAAAAAAATTGAAAGAAAGTGAGGTGAAAAAAAAATAATGATAGAAAATATATTTTTATACATGTATTTGGTTAAAATGAAAAATTTATCGAAAAAATTTAAAAAATGTTTCTTCTATTATTTGAAAGAAATAAAAGTTATAATAAATTTTTTATAATTATCTAAATTACCCTTAATTATATTAAATTGGTCTAAAAAAAATATGTAATTATAATTGAAAGTTAAATTTTTTTAAAAAAATGGCTTGAAACTTAATTTTAAGACAATCATCAATATAAAGGTTTTTAGGCTAAATTATCTGATTAATCAAATTTATACCAAAATTTTTAAAATTAATAGCCAATAAAATATATTAAGAAAAATAAGGACAAAATATGAAATTAGTTATAGATCATAACTTTCTTGCATTTCTTTGTGTTTTTTACAAGAAAAAAAAGTTGTTTATTTGTGAGAAAATTCAAACATGAAAGAAAATTATTTTTTCATTATTTTCCTTTTCATGCTAATTAAACACGTAAAATTTTTTAAAAAAATGTATTTCTTGTATTTTTTATCATTGTACCGCTAAACAAACGAATCCTACGAGGGCACGAGAAGGGCTTTATTCCCCTCGATAGCCTACATACAAATCACTACAAAGAGGTTATAAATTTAGTTCAAAAAATATAAACAACAGGACAAAGTGATTTTATCCGAGCAAAAGTAACTACTTGTGGCTTACAGATTGGTCAGCAACTATGAGGAAACCAAGCCCTTAAAATTTTTAACATCTTCTCAAAGAGGTACTCAAATTTATCCAATTCGGGACGCAGTCGTATGACACGAGTGTATCCTTTGAACTCACGGAGCGAGACCCTAAAAAATGTGCAATAAAAAAAATGCAAGAAACTATGAAGAATGGTAAACCCTGAAACAAAAAATGGAAACATGGCCGATAAAGATGGACACTTGGGTGCATACATTTCTGTCTTTCTACCTACCCGTGCATATTTCACGTCCTCATGAATTTTATTGCTAATAGAGAAAACCAAAAAAGAAATTGGTAAAAATGGAATGTAAATATTTCTTCAACGCCTAAAGAATATCCATCCTCCGCCTTACATTTACTTCTACAAGTTTACATTAAAGCTACTCCCTTTTCTTTTCTTCAATTTCCTTTTTGTTTTCTAGTTTCCTATGACAAAGGTGTCCAGACGTCTAGCACCATCCCCGGCTACTCCTCCAGATACTTTATCCAACGCACTAGAGCCATTCACCAATGTCTGTGAGGACATACCCAAATAGATTCAAATTCAAACTTGAGACCTCTAGCAGGCCCATACCAATGTCTGCGAGGACATACCCAAATCGATTCAAATTCAAACTTAAGACCTCTACCATTTTAAAGAGGACGCCTGGCCATCTTGTCTACCCATTGGGTTCTTTCTTTCAATTTTTTTCCTCCTTCCTGACAGATTACAAAGCACCACCATATCAGAGAAAACATAAACAGTCTCAAATAAATTATACAAATACAATCTGCAATCATAGCATAGCATAGGGGTGAAGGGATAGCCTGGATGAACCATAAACTCAATCTTCCTGTGTTCTACTTCCCCTAACAACAACCAAGTTTAACTGACATTAGTGGGTGATGGTCCATAACCAGGTTTACTTTGGGGGTGGGATGAAAAAAAAAATTCTTACAAATACTTACTATAAGTAACACAACCCACACTATAAATTTCACATTCATTTAAACCCAGATTCAAAAATCCACATTATACAAACAGTAGCAAGCAAAAATCAGTACAAAAACGAAATACAGAAAAATTCTCATTACAAATTGAAATTAACTAAATTAACAAAATTTACCTGATAGTATTTGCCATCCAGCCAGGGGCAGAGCCAGACATATTCTCCAGTGGGAGCAATTTAAATTATATTAATATTAAAATTTAAAATATTCACAAAAGTATAGTTTTATTAATAGAACACCAATTAAATACGTAATTCATATACATGAGCGATATACAAAATGAGTTAACAAAAAAAAACTCATTATAGATTTATCTATAAGACCTAACAAAAAAATTTTGAACCGTAAAATTGGGCTCAATCATATATTAAACTTTAAGAAAAATTTTCATAACTAATTCAAAAATTAATTTGTTCAATCACAAACTTAATATTCATCATTAAATTTTAGCAAACAATCGAAATTAACTTAAACTATAATTATTCTAGTAAACTAAATCTAGGTATATGAAGTACTTAACTTATCACAATAAAACTGTTCAAACTACCAAATCAAAATAATTTAGTTTAATTATAATGAAGGACTACAAGTCCTAATTCTAATTCTACAAAAAATAAAAAATAAATGAGACGAGTACATGTCTTAATTCTAATTCAACATATAAAAATAAAATACTAGAGAGGACTACAAACCCAAATATCAATTATCTATATAAAAAAATAAATTATAGAAGAGAACTACAAGTCCCAATTTTATTTCAACATAGGAAAATGAATACAAAACTACAAATCCTAGTTTAAATTCAATACATAAAAAATAAAACATAAGAGATGATTACAAGCCCTAATTTTATATTTTCAATTCAACATGTAACAAATAAAATACAACAAAGAGTTACAAGCGCTAATTTTAATTCAACATTTAAAAATAAACCACAAAAGAGGGTTACAAACTCTAATTTTCTATTCTAACATATAAACATAAAACAAATAAAAGGATTACAAGCCCTAAATTTAGTTCGATGTATAAACATAAAACAAATGAGAGGGCTAACTTATTTCGTAACATATTAGTTAATCTTTAAATATCTAAATTTTTGATATTATCTTTCATTGATATTTACAAGTGAGACTCATATATTTGTCAAAATAACATAACTATCCTTAAATCTTTTAAAAAAAAATTAATAGGGACAAATATCTAATAAATTCTAAATTTTTTAAAATTATACTTAATCTCCAAAAAATTTTAAAATTCCAGTGGGGCAGCTGCCCCCGCCGTGAATCCGCCCCTGCATCTAGCTTCTTAGAGCATCTGCAACAGGCTAGGTAAACATCACTTTTAGCTAATTTAGATAATTTATCCTTAAAATATTGTTCCAACAGATTAATTATCTGGTTATAGCCCTTTTTTCTACATCTGACTAGCCCACATCTCCCTCGCGCCAGGCCAGACTCTCGCCTCTCTCTGCCTCTCCATGGATTGACCACAAAACTCCATTGATCGCTGCCTCTCTCTACCTCAAAACTCCATCGATTGCTGCCTCTCTCTGCTTCAAAACTCCATCGATTGCTGCCTCTCTGCCTCGAAACTCCATCGATCGCTCGCCTCTCTCTCCTTCTCTCTGCCATCGATTTGCTCAGACATTGCCTCTCTCTGCCTCTCAGATTTGCTGCTTCAGACCATCGATTTGCTGCTTCAAAGCTTCAGACCATCGATTTGGTATTCTTTGGGCTTCAGATTTTAACCATTTTTTGATTCATTGTCTTTGCTTGAAGTGATCACACACTGCTCAAGTTTTTTCATGGTAGATAGAAATACATTTGCGAGTCATGTGCTTTTTAACCACCAAACTGCTCTGAAATACCCTGTTTGCTCAAAAGGAAAAGTTCCATAGAACAATGTATTCCTTTGTTACACTGATCTAATTTCTGCATGATATATTCATTGGCAAGGATGGAGAACGATCTAGATCTTTCTTAAGCCCTCCCTCGCACACACAGACACAGTATATATATAAATATATATAGTGCCCACCTGTGCAACCTGATTGCGGCACTCCTATATTATCTATTTTCATAGGAGTATAAAGGAGCATTTGCTTGGTGAAGTACACGTCATTTTCCATTTCTACTTATCTTGTAAGCTAAACTTCATTTTCTATTTCTATATTTTCATTAGACGTTTTAAACACAATTGGTTTCAAGCCTTTTTACACCCTGCCTCTCCAATCTGCAGTTTTGATGAAATCCTAATAGAGGAATTTGTACTGAAGTTTCTTGTATCTTTCTTAAGTTTGGCATTTGTATATCTATGGACTCGATCATTTTAGTGCACTTCCTTACTTATCTTCATCATTATTGACCAACCTTATGAAGTCTTAGAACAGAAATACTTCTAAATTTTAGCTTCAGTTTGTCTGTCATAAGGTGCAGGCAGGCTGCTCTCCTCGGTCATAAGACTCGTAACACATCCAAAGAAACCAACTTACATTGGAGGTTGTATAGAATGGAAGATAAATGTTGATGGAAAGTCCCCATTCCTTTTTACATTAGATTAAAATTTGAAAGTTTCTTGTTTATCTTGGATTTAAGTTCATATTGTTATCCTAGCTTTATAATTCTGAAACTGTGGGTTGTATATAACGCAAGTAAACTTGCAATATTGGTGGCAACGAGGAAGAGTTTGCAAAATTGGCTTGTCTACTACATATTCATTTTTTGTTGATCTTGAATTCACTTCATGCTTTTGTTGATTTTCTTGACTAGTATAATTGGAAGCATTGGTTTTTTGCTAGATGATTATGGGGTTTGGTTTGAATTGAATTAGGTTGGTTTTGTTTGAGAGATCTCATTGTTTAATTGGGCTTTGGTTTAAATTGATTTGTTCCTTTTGGTATGATATTGAATTTGGTGTTATTGAATTGCATTAGATTTTATTGAATTGAGTTTTCTTGCATTAGGTTTGCTGGACTTAGAGATTGTCTACAAGTTATATAAAGTCAAGATGGTTGATGGTTGATGGTTGATCTGTAGGAGTTGAACATTGTTTGTCTCATCTTATAGGCATTACACATGGATCCATTCTAACATAATACGTATTTCACCAATCTCATGCATGAAGGAACAAATATAACCGTTGAAAAACTCAAATTTTAAAATTTTGAATTTCGTAGCCGTTTTTAAATATGACCATTATTAATAAAAATAAATTTTTTAAAATTTTAATGATGTGGCGTAACACGTAAGCACGTGATGTCATCAATATGGTGATGACGTGACATACTACATAATATTTTAAATTTTATTATTAAAAGTTAGTTAAAGTTAGTTGAAGTGATGAACTAAAATAAATAACGTTATTAGAGTGAATTTGAAAAAGTAATTAATTAAGTAAATAATATAATATTTAAATATATTTTGAGTAGCTATTTTTAATTGATACTCTTAATACCATACCCCAACTGAACAGTCCCAAATGACTTCAAATCAGAGAGTAATCCTTTTTCCCTGTACACATGTTTTCCGACCCGAGACACCAAGTCCATCAAAGCCTCCTTCTTCACATGGGGTTTCAGCAAAAGCATACACTCATAAAGAGGCATCTTCTTCTTCCTCTAACCTTGGTTCTGGGTTCAATTCATTGGTTGGAATACACTAAAACTCTGTACTTTCTTGGGTTTTGGTAGATGGTTGCTTACATCTCGTCCGAAGGGTGGACTTAAAAGGGTCCCAGAGTATCGACTCAAATTTTTAATCAAATTTAAATTAATATTCAAGTAAAAAATTTAATTTGATATAAAAGATTTCAATAGACAAACTCAAATTTAAAAAAAAAAGATTCAAATTTAAATGAGGATGAGATTCAAATTTTTAATCTCACCATTAAAAATTTGAGGAAAAATTTGAGTCTCTTTGATTTGAATAAAAAAATAATTTTTTCTTAATTTGGTATAAGTTGAATCAAGGGTTGGAACAAATTTTTTTAAAATTTTTTTATTTAAATTTAAATTTGAGTCTAAATTTCAACGAGAGTCAAGAGATGTCCTAATAAATCATTGGGCTTGTTTGGGATGGTTCAAATTTCGGGCAAATTACCATCCGTAACCCGGTCTCACTAGGCCCGAATACTGTTTAAAGATAATCATGTTCAAATTAGGCAATGAGCAAATCCTTTAATCATGGAGGAGTCAGTTACGACTTTATAGAGACATGTACTTTTGGCAATGTTAACAGAATTGGAATGCACATCGAACTGGTATGTCAAATCCATAGATAATATGAAGCCACCACATCTAAAATAATTGTTAGTTTATGAACGTGACCAGAGTACACATCTTTTCATGTTGTTAGACAATTTTTTCATCTCCAATGCATGCAGTCATTGCTACCTAGCATCCCAGAAAATCTACGTTTCTCACCGATTGCTAATAATCTAGCAATGTCTGCGTTGTTTGGTGACCTAAGATACTGATCAAAATAAATTGCTACTATGGTCGATACAAATCTTTGCAGACTTTTTATTTGGTGCTTTTGTTGATCCTCATATAATCATCAACAACATCTGCTACAACTCCATAGGCAAACATTCTTATAATGACAGCCATTTTTTGAAGGGGAGACAAGCCAATATTCCCAATAGCATTCCTTTTTTTGGATAGAATACGAACGAAAAGAGATTGATTCATTCGAAACCCCTTTCAAAATAAATTTGGGGGATAGGTAGGCGATTCAACAAAATAATCGCGATAAAATCTCTCATACCCTTCAACTCGATTGTGAAAAATAAGAAAATGACCTTAAATAGAACCACGACGTATTACAAAGCTGTTCTCAGTATTGAGTTTTTCCATTGTCATAGTAGCAACTACCAACATCTCTAACCCATCATCGAAGTCAGAATCATCTTCAATTTACCATCATGAGCCATAGCAAAGAAATATGAGTGCAATACCAGTAAAATAAATTTGAGATATATGACAATGAGAAGGGAGAGGTACTATTTATACATTTTCAAAAATATTACTGTTGTAAATATGACTGTTGAAAATATGACAATTGTAAATATGACTGTTGAAAATTTAAAAATTTGAAGACATGGCACGACACATCATCTTGCACCGTCATCATTATGGCACTTACGTGTTATGCCACGTGACATTTTTGAATTATATTATTGAAAGTTAATTAAAATTAGTTGAAATAGTTAACTAAAATAGAGAGCGTGATTGAAATGAATTTAAAAAAGTAGCTAGTTAAAATAGAAAATTTAATATTTAAATATATTTTGAGTAGCTATTTTGCTGAGTATGGTTGGAGATGCTCTTACTCTATTTTCAATTGTGAGTGTGTGTCTGCGTGGAGAGAGAGATAGATATGAGAAGAAAATGTCTTACGTTCGAGACTTCGAGATGATCTAGATTTGTGGTGTCTGTGCCGCTGTTCGAGAGCTCGATCTGGAAAAGACAAAGAAGACAGAGTGGAGGAAGTTTGGTGTTCGAGATTTAGATATGTGGTGTGGAGTTGTGTGCCGCTGGTCGAGTGCTTGATTTGGGGAAAATGAAGGCTGTTCGAGTGCTCGATTTAGAGAAGACGAAGGTTGGTTTTGAACCGCCAATTTTTTAATCTTCGATTCACCGGTTTTTGGTCTAAATCGGCCGATTTTCTTGTTTTCCAATGGTTCAATTACCCAAACGGTCTTTTTAGTAAACCGGACCGTTAAAAGTTCCGATTCACCGGTCCGACCAACCGGCCTGAGCTAATTCTGATAACACTGATTCTTAGAAATTAGGTGGCTTAGACTTGCGACCCCTTTTGTGAACATTCGTCCCATTAACTGACAGGAACCTTGCATTCTTCTCCGATTGGGCTCTCGCGTGGCTGATATCCGATTAGATCAACTAGCGACCAATTTATGGAACAAGGAGTAAAACAAAGGCCAGGTTTTTTTATCTTGGCCGAAGTCAGTGTTGTATTCTTGTCCTTGATTAACAGGCTAAATCAAAAAAAAATTATTTTTAACACAGGCCATTTATTACATAGGTGATATAAGTTATCATGTTATCCATTTATTAAATTGGCCCTAGTTCCACATATCAACTGGATTGCATCAGTCACACAAAATAATTTACATATAATTAAAAAACATGGGTTCGATGAATTCATGTTAAGAGTTATATTACTCATATTTATGTTTGCATCAAGTAGGTTGAATTCCAAAATCCACAGCAGACTTATTAAATATGTGACATTAGCACGACACGATTAACAAATCATTTAATCTCTAACACAAACTTATTATATTTGCCTCATATTAAAGGATCGTCTCATAAATTATTACCCTTACAGTAAATTTAACTCAATGTTTGACTTGTAGCAATACGGTCTAGTTTTATGAAGTTGAATGTTCTTAAAATGAAAGTATAATTGATAACTTGCATTTGCCTGAAAGCAACGGGGACATATAAAAATACAAATTGTGAAAATATTATAAAGTTAAAACAACAAGAAGAAGAAGAAGAAGAAGAAAAAAAACACACAAGAAGAACAACAGTAATAACATCAATTACATTATGCCCCATTCAACAGCTAGTGCTACTTTCTGATGAACTGTCAATAGTTTTTGGTGATGAAGTACCTATCTTTCTTCTGGAGTTTGCTACTTCAGTGGTAGACATCGTTTGGCCATTGACCTGAAAAATATTCCCATATCCCATAAATAACATTGATATGAGGCCTATAGGTGAAGTCTACTACTTGAAATTTTATAGGAGTGGTCTTCCATCACTACAGCCCTCCATATCAGTTGATACAGAAGTCTCATGCACTAGACCGTCTTTTTTAGTGAATGTGCTCGGTGATTGCAACAGAAGCTGAGTTGTTGTTAGTATTACTCTCATTATCTTCTGGATAACTAGGCACAATCTTCTTCCAGAACCAGTGCTTCCTCCACAGGAACACCATCTCTTCAATGGGGACACCCTTGGTTTCAGGTAGGAAAAGGTAAACAAAGATTGTCATGATGGTTATCCAGCCGCAAAGAAGAGGAAAATCCCAAACTTGAAAGCACAAAGGAGGGAGAGGAACAATTGGCCAATTAGGAAGGTGAAGAAAAGGTTTACAGCAACTGTAATGCTTTGTCCTGCTGATCGGGTTTCTAATGGGAATATCTCACTGGGAACTGTCCAGCCAAGTGGCCCCCATGACCATCCGAACGCTGCAACAAAGAGGCAGATCACAACCACCACCAATACTGAGAAGCCTTTTGAGAGCTCCTTGTCACCGCTAAATTTGACCCCCAAAATAATTGCAACTATGACCTGTTCCACAAGTGAAATGTCAATCTTTCAGGTATTAAGGTGACAGGTAAATCCTTCTTGAAAACTGTTATGGACACGCTTTAGAAGTACAAGAAAATTGCCAATTTTTTCTTGTGATATAGATAACTTCAATATAAATGCTGCTTCCCAGTTCCCACGAGTCCAAAGGGCATGTTGTTGGGACGGTTCTTAGTCTTTGAAAAAAGTGTGCTACTCACTGTGGTGAAGTTGCATGGAGTGAGAAGAATGGGGCATATGGCAGTGTAAGCAGAAGGTTTCTAAGTTGTTTCTGGGATTCAATTTTCTTGACAGAACTAAATGCAGTGTCAAATAAGTATTTCCTGGTTTCTTGATATGATACATAACATTGTTGATATTTTTTTTGAGTTGCAGCCAAATTTGTTTTAGATTGTAAATGTGATGCAATATTTTGGAAACAGTTACTGTGGAGGTTTTTGTTTATCTTACCTGACATATAATCATTTGTATTCCTCCACCAATTAATAAAGCTCTTCGTCCCCATCTATCAACGGTAGCAATAGACACTACAGTTGATGAAGCCAGAACTGCTCCAGTCAATGCTGAAGAGTAGAGAGAAGCATTTCTCCCAAATCCCATAGTTGAAAACAAGACAGGGGCATAGAACAGAATTGAGTTTATGCCTGTGAGAATCTGAAATGTTGGCATGAAGATTGCCATGACCAATTGTGGCCTATTATGCCTTTCAAGGATGTTTCTAAACGGATGCTGAATCGAGTTGGCAAGCTCACTTGCATCAACTATGTCTTGTAACTCTGCGTGCACGTTCTCAGTCCCCCTGATTTTCTCCAGAATTTTTCTTCCTTTCTCTTTTGATCCACGTTCAATTAAGCTGTTAGGTGTTTCTGGAAGTAGTAGTCCCCCGACTGCCATTAAGAATGCGGGCGCTGCAGCCAGGCCTAGGGAGAGCCTCCATCCCCATGGTTCGAGCTTCTGCGTTCCATAATTAATCATGTTTGCCGTGAAGATTCCGAGTGTTGTTGCTAATTGAAACATCATGTTCAGTCCTCCTCGAAGATGGGTTGGTGCCATCTCTGACAAATATAGTGGAACTGCCTTCAAACACCAGCGAGAGAAAGAAAACAGGTGAATTGTAATAGATAAATTATAGAAATTTTAGGCCATAAACAGGTGATGAATAATTGAATTTATGAACAAAAGCAAATCAGTTTCTGCTTTGCTCCTTGTTTGAACTGCATACATGTTTTGTGATGCAAAATAACAGCGTTTTTTTAATCCACTTGAGCTTTTGTTTGAATTTGAACTGAGTGTATGAGAATCATGCCAAACCTGAGCATATAATTTAAACTTTGAGCCAATCTTAAACAATACTCCAAGCTTGATCACGTGACAATCAACTTGAGCCAAGCCTGAACATACCAAAACCTCGAAGATTTCTGCCCTATTAACACCCTATTGTTTGTACAAAAAAAACTTAGCAGTGACAGTTTCTAGTGAAATAAATGCTTACTTGATTTCCAAATCCGATGCCAAAGCCAAGCATGATTCGACCCAATATAAGCATCGTCAGATTTACTGCAGAAGAATCTAAAGTTGCTCCCACAATGAAGCTAAGCCCGCCACATATTATACTCGCCCGACGCCCATATTTCCGTGTAATGGGAGATGCCACAATAGATGAAACCAAACCAGCTAAATAGAGAGAAGATGTAAATGCTGCTAGGCCTTGGTTGTTGTATTTGCAGTAGTTGTTTTCATGCGCACGATTTTTGTTTCTGTAAACTGTGGGGAAGAATTTTTCAAGAAATCCATCCATTGATGTCACCCCTCCTGTCAGTAATAATTGCTGAAGTTAGTTTCCGAGCAGTTTCATTAATCTTCTTGTTGGAAATGAGTACTTTTCTGATTCATGATTGGAATTTACAACTCTCTCTCTCTCTCACACACACACACACACACACACACACACACACCCCACAGTTCAATTCGGCCGAGTTATAAGTCAGAAGCTTCCAATCTCATACGTCTCACATGATTCGGCCAAGTCGTTCCACACATCTCTGAGTCATCCAAATCATAGGTAGGTAGACATGCGTGAATCTCTCGCCATGTTCAACTTCATAGAATGGAGTATTTCATGCCTATCCCCCAATCCTATTCTGACCGTGACACAAGATTGCAGATTTGACTAGGAAAAAAGTATCAGACAAAGGTATGCAGGTTATGCTAGGAACAATCTGCATAAGATGCGTGTTTATGCCCTAGTTTCGCTAACCAGACATTTAGTATATTCTTGTGATAATCGATTGATTCTGTCTTTTCACCACAATCAGAACAAAACAAAAGCAAAGAAAAGAAAAAGTTGGAAAATTTATATTTCTATTCTGTAGGCGGGTGAAGAGAGAACCTGATATTCCAATGTCATAACCAAACAGTGAGCCACCTACGGCTGCAACAACGCAGGCGACGATGACATAACAGGTGACTGTCCGTTGATACTGCCCTGCTCTCTCCTTAGCCACGCCGGCCGGAGCAAAAGATCCACCAGCCATCTCCGATGCCCTTTGGAAAAAATAGAGTCACAGAAGCGAGCTCTATATTGGAGAATGAGAACTAATCTTCTTAGACTTCGGTTATAAAATGGACATAGTTGACTTAGGGCTACTAGCCTGTGAACACTCAAATTCTGTATCGAAAACAAAAAATGGAATTCTGTAATGATTGTCTGGGGAAATTCTTACCAAGATTTATTCTAATGGAACCAACATATTTTTTTCTGACCCAAAAAAAAAAAACAATATACTCTCTCTCTCTCTCTCTCTCTCTCTCCTGATGGAGTGTGGCTTAGTTTGCTCATCATCTTTAACTAAGTTTTCAGCATGGATTTGTGGAAATGCACATGCCACAAGTTGGGGAGTGTAGACAATTTAATATTATCAGCTTGTTTTTTAATGCTTCTTTAAATGATAAATCGGAAGTTGACTTAAGCAACCTCCGACTAACCCCCCCCCCCAAAAAAAAAAAAAAAAAGAAACCATAAAATACTGAATGTCAGTGTAAAGAAATGCCAGAGTCTAACCTCTTACCCTTTTTGTAGAATTTCGTGAATTAGCATATCTAAAGTGGGGATAACAATGTCTTCGTTTCTCTCACGCAAACTCACTATAGGCGGGGGAGTTTTATGCAATGGGTATGACTTTTATTTTGGAGAACTGTCAAAACACATGGTGTACTTCTTTGTTTATCTGTTACATTGGCATTTCAGAATTTATGGGTAATTTCCATTCAGTATTTGGTGGGATCATACTTCTGCCTCTTTAAGTACAAGAACAAGTAGAGTTTCATTATCATATTCTATAGGATATCTGGTGATCCAACTGACTTCATGTTGGCTAGAGCTGTGGGATACTTCCTGTATCTTGTACAAAGCTGGTACATTGAAAATTTTGCACCCTTATTGGTTAGATAACACTATTGCCCGAGCTCTCACACTATCATAAGCCTGAAAATTGTCCTTTTCCCGGATTTCAACTATGATATATACAGGCCCAAGGATCAAATCAATGGTTGAAAAACAAAATTTTCATGTTTCGAAATGTTTCTTCCGATTTTTTCATATTTTGACAAACGTGGCCTACTTTGGATATATACCATCAGCAAGATAATATTACATAGTATAATCGTTTTTATGGATAGAGTAATTGATTGGAGGAGCCCTATCTTCCGAAAGAAGAGTAAAAACAGAAGAGTGTTCTAGCACATTTATATCATTGTGGGATCCAGGTAACGCAAAAAAGGCATGTCAAATCCATAGATCATATGAAGCCACCACATCTAAAATAATTGTTAGTTTATGAACGTGACCAGAGTACACATCTTTTCATGTTGTTAGACAATTTTTTCATCTCTAATGCATGCAGTCATTGTTACCTAGCATCCCAAAAAATCTACGTTTCTCACCGATTGCTAATAATCTAGCAATGTCTGCGTTGTTTGGTGACCTAAGATACTGATCAAAATAAATTGTTACTATGGTCGATACAAATCTTTGCAGACTTTTTATTTGGTGCTTTTGTTGATCCTCATATAATCATCAACAACATCTGCTACAACTCCATAGGCAAACATTCTTATAATGACAGCCATTTTTTGAAGGGGAGACAAGTCAATATTCCCAATAGCATTCCTTTTTTTGGATAGAATACGAACGAAAAGAGATTGATTCATTCGAAACCCCTTTCAAAATAAATTTGGGGGATAGGTAGGCGATTTAACAAAATAATCGCGATAAAATCTCTCATACCCTTCAACTCGATTGTGAAAAATAAGAAAATGACCTTAAATAGAACCACGACGTATTACAAAGCTGTTCTCAGTATTGAGTTTTTCCATTGTCATAGTAGCAACTACCAACATCTCTAACCCATCATCGAAGTCAGAATCATCTTCAATTTACCATCATGAGCCATAGCAAAGAAATATGAGTGCAATACCAGTAAAATAAATTTGAGATATATGACAATGAGAAGGGAGAGGTACTATTTATACATTTTCAAAAATATTACTGTTGTAAATATGACTGTTGAAAATATGATAATTGTAAATATGGCTGTTGAAAATATGACCGTTGAAATTTAAAAATTTGAAGACATGGCACGACACATCATCTTGCACCGTCATCATTATGGCACTTACGTGTTATGCCACGTGACATTTTTGAATTATATTATTGAAAGTTAATTAAAGTTAGTTGAAATAGTTAACTAAAATAGAGAGCGTGATTGAAATGAATTTAAAAAAGTAGCTAGTTAAAATAGAAAATTTAATATTTAAATATATTTTGAGTAGCTATTTTGCTGAGTATGGTTGGAGATGCTCTTACTCTATTATCAATTGTGAGTGTGTGTCTGCGTGGAGAGAGATAGATATGAGAAGAAAATGTCTTACGTTCGAGACTTCGAGATGATCTAGATTTGTGGTGTCTGTGCCGTTGTTCGAGAGCTCGATCTGGAAAAGACAAAGAAGACAGAGTGGAGGAAGTTTGGTGTTCGAGATTTAGATATGTTGTGTGGAGTTGTGTGCCGCTGGTCGAGTGCTTGATTTGGGGAAAATGAAGGCTGTTCGAGTGCTTGATTTAGAGAAGACGAAGGTTGGTTTTGAACCGCCAATTTTTTAATCTTCGATTCACCGGTTTTTGGTCTAAATCGGCCGATTTTCTTGTTTTCCAATGGTTCAATTACCCAAACGGTCTTTTTAGTAAACCGGACCGTTAAAGGTCCCGATTCACCGGTCCGACCAACCGGCCTGGGCTAATTCTGATAACACTGGTTCTTAGAAATTAGGTGGCTTAGACTTGCGACCCCTTTTGTGAACATTCGTCCCATTAACTGACAGGAACCTTGCATTCTTCTCCGATTGGGCTCTCGCGTGGCTGAGATCCGATTAGATCAACTAGCGACCAATTTATGGAACAAGGAGTAAAACAAAGGCCAGGTTTTTTTATCTTGGCCGAAGTCAGTGTTGTATTCTTGTCCTTGATTAACAGGCTATATCAAAAAAAAATTATTTTTAACACAGGCCATTTATTACATAGGTGATATAAGTTATCATGTTATCCATTTATTAAATTGGCCCTAGTTCCACATATCAACTGGATTGCATCAGTCACACAAAATAATTTACATATAATTAAAAAACATGGGTTCGATGAATTCATGTTAAGAGTTATATTACTCATATTTATGTTTGCATCAAGTAGGTTGAATTCCAAAATCCACAGCAGACTTATTAAATATGTGACATTAGCACGACACGATTAACAAATCATTTAATCTCTAACACAAACTTATTATATTTGCCTCATATTAAAGGATCGTCTCATAAATTATTACCCTTACAGTAAATTTAACTCAATGTTTGACTTGTAGCAATACGGTCTAGTTTTATGAAGTTGAATGTTCTTAAAATGAAAGTATAATTGATAACTTGCATTTGCCTGAAAGCAACGGGGACATATAAAAATACAAATTGTGAAAATATTATAAAGTTAAAACAACAAGAAGAAGAAGAAGAAGAAAAAAAACACACAAGAAGAACAACAGTAATAACATCAATTACAATATGCCCCATTCAACAGCTAGTGCTACTTTCTGATGAACTGTCAATAGTTTTTGTTGATGAAGTACCTATCTTTCTTCTGGAATTTGCTACTTCAGTGGTAGACATCGTTTGGCCATTGACCTGAAAAATATTCCCATATACCATAAATAACATTGATATGAGGCCTATAGGTGAAGTCTACTACTTGAAATTTTATAGGAGTGGTCTTCCATCACTACAGCCCTCCATATCAGTTGATACAGAAGTCTCATGCACTAGACCCTCTTTTTTAGTGAATGTGCTCGGTGATTGCAACAGAAGCTGAGTTGTTGTTAGTATTACTCTCATTATCTTCTGGATAACTAGGCACAATCTTCTTCCAGAACCAGTGCTTCCTCCACAGGAACACCATCTCTTCAATGGGGACACCCTTGGTTTCAGGTAGGAAAAGGTAAACAAAGATTGTCATGATGGTTATCCAGCCTGCAAAGAAGAGGAAAATCCCAAACTTGAAAGCACAAAGGAGGGAGAGGAACAATTGGCCAATTAGGAAGGTGAAGAAAAGGTTTACAGCAACTGTAATGCTTTGTCCTGCTGATCGGGTTTCTAATGGGAATATCTCACTGGGAACTGTCCAGCCAAGTGGCCCCCATGACCATCCGAACGCTGCAACAAAGAGGCAGATCACAACCACCACCAATACTGAGAAGCCTTTTGAGAGCTCCTTGTCACCGCTAAATTTGACCCCCAAAATAATTGCAACTATGACCTGTTCCACAAGTGAAATGTCAATCTTTCAGGTATTAAGGTGACAGGTAAATCCTTCTTGAAAACTGTTATGGACACGCTTTAGAAGTACAAGAAAATTGCCAATTTTTTCTTGTGATATAGATAACTTCAATATAAATGCTGCTTCCCAGTTCCCACGAGTCCAAAGGGCATGTTGTTGGGACGGTTCTTAGTCTTTGAAAAAAGTGTGCTACTCACTGTGGTGAAGTTGCATGGAGTGAGAAGAATGGGGCATATGGCAGTGTAAGCAGAAGGTTTCTAAGTTGTTTCTGGGATTCAATTTTCTTGACAGAACTAAATGCAGTGTCAAATAAGTATTTCCTGGTTTCTTGATATGATACATAACATTGTTGATATTTTTTTTGAGTTGCAGCCAAATTTGTTTTAGATTGTAAATATGATGCAATATTTTGGAAACAGTTACTGTGGAGGTTTTTGTTTATCTTACCTGACATATAATCATTTGTATTCCTCCACCAATTAATAAAGCTCTTCGTCCCCATCTATCAACGGTAGCAATAGACACTACAGTTGATGAAGCCAGAACTGCTCCAGTCAATGCTGAAGAGTAGAGAGAAGCATTTGTCCCAAATCCCATAGTTGAAAACAAGGCAGGGGCATAGAACATAATTGAGCTTATGCCTGTGAGAATCTGAAATGTTGGCATGAAGATTGCCATGACCAATTGTGGCCTATTATGCCTTTCAAGGATGTTTCTAAACGGATGCTGAATCGAGTTGGCAAGCTCACTTGCATCAACTATGTCTTGTAACTCTGCGTGCACGTTCTCAGTCCTCCTGATTTTCTCCAGAATTTTTCTTCCTTTCTCTTTTGATCCACGTTCAATTAAGCTGTTAGGTGTTTCTGGAAGTAGTAGTCCCCCGACTGCCATTAAGAATGCGGGCGCTGCAGCCAGGCCTAGGGAGAGCCTCCATCCCCATGGTTCGAGCTTCTGCGTTCCATAATTAATCATGTTTGCTGTGAAGATTCCGAGTGTTGTTGCAAATTGAAACATCATGTTCAGTCCTCCTCGAAGATGGGTTGGTGCCATCTCTGACAAATATAGTGGAACTGCCTTCAAACACCAGCGAGAGAAAGAAAACAGGTGAATTGTAATAGATAAATTATAGAAATTTTAGGCCATAAACAGGTGATGAATAATTGAATTTATGAACAAAAGCAAATCAGTTTCTGCTTTGCTCCTTGTTTGAACTGCATACATGTTTTGTGATGCAAAATAACAGTGTTTTTTTAATCCACTTGAGCTTTTGTTTGAATTTGAACTGAGTGTATGAGAATCAAGCCAAACCTGAGCATATAATTTAAACTTTGAGCCAATCTTAAACAATACTCCAAGCTTGATCACGTGACAATCAACTTGAGCCAAGCCTGAACATACCAAAACCTCGAAGATTTCTGCCCTATTAACACCCTATTGTTTGTACAAAAAAAACTTAGCAGTGACAGTTTCTAGTGAAATAAATGCTTACTTGATTTCCAAATCCGATGCCAAAGCCAAGCATGATTCGACCCAATATAAGCATCGTCAGATTTACTGCAGAAGAATCTAAAGTTGCTCCCACAATGAAGCTAAGCCCGCCACATATTATACTCGCCCGACGCCCATATTTCCGTGTAATGGGAGATGCCACAATAGATGAAACCAAACCAGCTAAAAAGAGAGAAGATGTAAATGCTGCTAGGCCTTGGTTGTTGTATTTGCAGTAGTTGTTTTCATGCGCACGATTTTTGTTTCTGTAAACTGTGGGGAAGAATTTTTCAAGAAATCCATCCATTGATGTCACCCCTCCTGTCAGTAATAATTGCTGAAGTTAGTTTCCGAGCAGTTTCATTAATCTTCTTGTTGGAAATGAGTACTTTTCTGATTCATGATTGGAATTTACAACTCTCTCTCTCTCTCACACACACACACACACACACACACACACACACCCACAGTTCAATTCGGCCGAGTTATAAGTCAGAAGCTTCCAATCTCATACGTCTCACATGATTCGGCCAAGTCGTTCCACACATCTCTGAGTCATCCAAATCATAGGTAGGTAGACATGCGTGAATCTCTCGCCATGTTCAACTTCATAGAATGGAGTATTTCATGCCTATCCCCCAATCCTATTCTGACCGTGACACAAGATTGCAGATTTGACTAGGAAAAAAGTATCAGACAAAGGTATGCAGGTTATGCTAGGAACAATCTGCATAAGATGCGTGTTTATGCCCTAGTTTCGCTAACCAGACATTTAGTATATTCTTGTGATAATCGATTGATTCTGTCTTTTCACCACAATCAGAACAAAACAAAAGCAAAGAAAAGAAAAAGTTGGAAAATTTATATTTCTATTCTGTAGGCGGGTGAAGAGAGAACCTGATATTCCAATGTCATAACCAAACAGTGAGCCACCTACGGCTGCAACAACGCAGGCGACGATGACATAACAGGTGACTGTCCGTTGATACTGCCCTGCTCTCTCCTTAGCCACGCCGGCCGGAGCAAAAGATCCACCAGCCATCTCCGATGCCCTTTGGAAAAAATAGAGTCACAGAAGCGAGCTCTATATTGGAGAATGAGAACTAATCTTCTTAGACTTCGGTTATAAAATGGACATAGTTGACTTAGGCTACTAGCCTGTGAACACTCAAATTCTGTATCGAAAACAAAAAATGGAATTCTGTAATGATTGTCTGGGGAAATTCTTACCAAGATTTATTCTAATGGAACCAACATATTTTTTTTGACCCAAAAAAAAAAACAATATACTCTCTCTCTCTCTCTCTCTCTCTCTCCTGATGGAGTGTGGCTTAGTTTGCTCATCATCTTTAACTAAGTTTCAGCATGGATTTGTGGAAATGCACATGCCACAAGTTGGGGAGTGTAGACAATTTAATATTATCAGCTTGTTTTTTAATGCTTCTTTAAATGATAAATCGGAAGTTGACTTAAGCAACCTCCGACTAACCCCCCCCCC
>CAUOFW020005542.1:0-26891 GCA_963454935.2 Ilex paraguariensis
AACTTAGTTAGGATAAAAACTCACCTCTTGAAGCGTAAAATAATCGTAGGAAACTTCAAGAACCCGAAACAAGCCCTAATTTAATCTTTTCCCAAAATCATCCTTTTTGGTATGGTCACGTAGCCCACAACGAATAGATTGACTTTTGTTCTTAGCTCATGTTTATTCGAGTGATGGGAAGACGTAGATCGTAGAGAGAAGTTTAAAAATCTCTCTTTTCCCTCTCCTTCCTCTCCAACGTGAAGACCAGCTGAAAATGGGGAGAAAATTAAATTTTCTCCCCTATTTATTCCCTTTAAATGCTTGGTCCACATTGTACCACACGTTCCTCATTCCCAGGTCCGATTTCATTCCAAAATGATTAAATTTCATCCCGATTTAAGTTCAAATATTTTTGTTTCAACTTATTTTAAATTATTATCCAATGTTTAAAATTTTATTTTTGGGTTCATATATGAGGTCACCCGACACCAGGTTGCTTCTTAAAATGCAAAAAATCTGACTGTCTCGGAATTCGATGAAAATTGACAGGGTAAGTAGATTTCATAAGACAAATCCAACGATGAGGTCCGTTTCATCATCCAAGCTCTAGAAAAATTTAGGTTTTCACCCCGTACCAAAGTGACAAATTATCATTTTATCATTTTTCATGAAAATTCAAATTTACTCTATTTTACACTATAGGTAGAAGATGACCATGTTCTACTGCTAGGAAAACCCTTTGGAAAAGTTCTACCAGTAGGTTTGTCATCTTTCTACCAGTAGAAAAACTCACTGAAAACGTTCTACCGCAAAACTTGAAGTTCTACCAGTAGGTTTAGCCTACTGAAAAAGTTCTACTGGTAGAACAACTCATCGTTCTACCAGTAGGTCTTACAAATTTTCCTACGATTCCTTCCTTTTTTTATTCCAATATTTTCCAAACTTATATAGCATCAATTTTAAGCAAAATACAATTTATATGAGTTCACTTTACAATCCTTTACAATATCACATGCCCAAAACTAAATAACATAAAAGTTTTTAGAAAACATGTTTTAAAAGCCACATCTCAACTTTTCTTCAACCATGAAGGCCCGATTGAGAGCCATCCATTGGGGCATATCCTGTACCTTAAATGGTGTTCCATAAAGGGTGAGCAATGCTCAATAGGGTATCTCGTAAAGAGGTTACTCCCAATCTAGATGCATATGAAATGTTCACATGTAAATTCAACAGACAACAATCATCAATTCAAGAATATGCAATTAAATGATGGATCTTTTATGTCATACCATGTGATGAGATGAGACTTACACATGTAACTCAACCCGAGCTTTTACCAGCTCCCATCACCCATGCAATGTCATGAGTATAAAATCAGGAATTCTAAACCTTTGTCATTGATGTTGCATATCCAATGACCATTTTAAAAAAAAAAACCATGCGTCTTTGTTGGGTAGCGGGATTTTGGTGTCTCACCGTCGGTTTCGCACACCGATACACTTTTTTGGACTTTCATCGACGGAAGTGTATAAACCGGTAATCGGGTCTTGCATCAAAGGCAGTATCTAGCCCTTCTTGCTATACCCGACACAAGTTTTTTATGCAACCATGTGACTTTGTCGAACCTTATCCGACTGTACTGAGTCCACTTATCAACCACCAAAGATAGTGTTTGATCCAACAACATGCACACAGACCCACACTCATATAAAATGTCTACGAATGCGATGTTTTATGTGCTTATGCAAATATATATTTACAATTTATAATTCTTATCATTATGCAACTAAGATCTCAATTGCGATTTTAACAACATGTTTCATATGTCATGTGCACAATATGAACATTCAATAACCAACAATAATTACAATGTCAATATATCATATGCATATACCAACATCAATCCCAAGCGTGTTATTCCATAATCTATGCCTATAACACATTTAATTCACAAAGACACGATATAAACACATAACATGCCCACATAACATCATTTTTCAATACTCACCAATTCAAGGTAGAATTAATTTTTTTTACCCATTTTCAATACTCATTTCGTCAATTTAACAACAGTAGGCAAGTGTTACACATCTCTAACAACCTACCCATTCTATATCATAACCCTAGGCTGGAAATAAATCTAGTTAGCGAGAAAACCTTACCACTTGAAGTGTAAAATAATGATAGAAAGCTTCAAGAATCCAAAATCACGCCTAAACCCTTGATTTCTCCAAGCCCCATTCATTGGGACTTCATCCAAATCTGCGATTTTTTGGTATAATTGCATAGCCCTCGATGAGAAAAATAACTTTTGTTCTTGACTTGGGTCGATTGAAGCGACATAGAGACGTAGATCATAGAGAGAAGGGGTGAAACCCTTGCTCTTTCTCTCTCTGCTTCCTCTCTCTTTTCTAATGGGTAAAAGGCTGAGAATTGGGGAAGAAATCAGATTTTCTTCCCTTTTTATACTCTTCAAATACTTGGTTCTCATTCAGCCATACATTCTCTTTTTTCGGATCTAGTTTTGACCCGAATCGATTAAATTTTCGTCCTAGTTTAAGTTCAAAATATTTTTATATGAATTAGCTTTAAATTATTTTTTAAATTTCAAAATTTTATTCCATATTTCATTTTTAGGTCACATGACACTTGATCACCTTGTAAAATGTGAAAAATTCGATTGTCTCGGAATTCGATGAAAACTGACTAACTAGATTTCATGATACGAATCCAACGGTGAGGTCCTTTTTGTCACCCTCGAGTTCTAAAAAAATTTGGGTTTTTCAACCCGTACCATAGTGACAAATTACTATTTTGCTCTTTTTTAAAAAATTCAAAATTACCTGAATTTTACAGTAACCATTAAGAATAGGCATAACAACCTTGCAATGTCATCAACGTCATTTTTTGGTTGTTCCATTTGCTACTTCAACTAGCTTACTCTTTATCAAAGTTGAGGTTATCTTGACATCCTTCTTGAATCTTCGTTTAACAAATTTTGTATTTTCCTTCCCATGAGTTGATGAATCAATTGGATCACAACCATCTTCAATCCCAAAGATTATTTTGACATCATTTCTTCGCAATTTAATTTCCTCCCCACCTATATGAAATTTGGATGTATTAACATAAAAGCACCATATCACATCCTATATGTTACTATCACTCTTTCTACACCATATCTTGTTTAATTTTTTTTATCAATGATACTTTGAAAGAGTAACCAAAATAGGGTTTTTCTCAATATATCATTGTGTGCTTCAATTATCTTAATGTCATCTATTGCTCTAATAATGACAAGCAAGTTGGATATGTATTTAAACTCATGCTTTGATTTCACCATTTGTTTTTTTTTTTGTTTTTGTCGTATCTTTTACCAACTTTAACAGATGATTGGCCCACAGTTTGGTCCAACACTTTGTCTCTACTACGACATTCATATTTATCTTCGGTCTGCTTTCCTTTTTTCCCATTACTGATCTAAGTTACACAAATGTAAAAACTTGACAAGTACAATATATAACAAAAAATTCAGTATAACTATAACATTATAACAAAAATAGTGTGCCAATAACAGTGTAACAATAAAAGTGTATCAATAATTGTGTAACAATACATTACACAAACACTATACTATTACATTCTAACAAACATATATTTGCATATAACTTCATTCAAAAACAGTACATCTCTGTTTTGAATTTGGTACCACATGCATAAGATTACTGAACACAAGCAAAACAGAACCAATGAATTTGACTTTACACTTCCTAACATCATTTCAGACCTATATTCAAGCAATTGAAAATAAAAGATTATTAAGTTTAAAAAATCTAATAAATTAACAATTTTTCTAAGAGGAAAACACAAAATTGTACCATAGTTATCTTCAATTTTCTATTTTTATATATAATGTTACTCAACGGTGACAATATGTCTGCAAAACATGAATTTAACAAGAACTTTCAGAAAAAAAAATCTCCAAAATCAAAATAAATGTAATGTATTTTGATTTTGGATAACCCATGATGTCAATACATTAAAAAAAAGTACATGGAATGGTATTCAATGATCACCTTATTAAATTCAGGCCAACGAGCAACAATTAATGCCTATTTCAAGTTTACAAATGCCGAAATTCGAAAGTTTCTTCAAATCGCGAACAAAAATTTCACCATACTTGAGTTTGTGCCAATCTAACATCAAATGCTCTGTAATTTGATGTATCTTTCACAGTCAAAACCCTCTAGTTGTTTAGAGAAGATAGAAAGTTGGGCTTTTCTCTGAAGAAGATGAAGTGGTTTTCTGTGAAGACGAAGGAGTATACAAAACGTTTTTTTGAAGATGAAGAGATTTGAAAATAAACATCCCTAAATTTCAACGGTTAAGATAAATTTCTTGTTACAGTTTTTAGGAAAGAAAATTTTATAAAATGGCCAGCTTCGTCTTTGTATCTCAACAGTGTATTTCTTTCTAAAACATTTTTTTGCAGACTTTTTTACAATTATGTCTAATTTGGTGTACCAGCTTTCAAAGAACCCTTTAATCATTTTATTTTAAAATACTAAGTTCACCTCATCTATACCCACTCAATTAGTTACTAAACTCATCCCATCTATATTCACTAATTAAAAATTAAATTCATTCAATTTTATTTCAACTTAATGTATAGACAATGATCAAAATTTTGTTTCGATTTATTATTTCGGTGAGAAAATATTTCAAAACTAGAATAAAAATTAATAAATATTTTTAAAATATTAGTCAAAATATACCAAAATATTTTAAAACACTTCAAAATATTCAAAAGACAAACCAAAATATCTTCAAATACCTCAAAATATTCAAAAGGTATTGGTCAAAATATATGAAAATATCTCTAAGCACCTCGAAATAATATAGATCCCCTCGAAACATTGAAATTTTGCTTTAATTAATATTTTATTTTGATTTTTTTGACATATATTTAATGGTTTAATTAAATAGGTACACATGGGGTAAACTTAGTAAATAATGGGTGGGTATAGATGGGATAAACTTAGCAGTTTGAAGTAAGACGATTAAATGGAGCAGGAAAAAAGATTTCAGTGGGTGGGAATAGCCCCACCATAGAGTATTTCTAATAGGCTCTTTATTCCCACTCAAAGTCTTTATTTTAGGGAGCCAACAACAAAAAATAAGCTCCAATAGCCTATCTATTTAGACTAACTAAAATAGAGTCTTATTTGACTCTATATTTGAAAGCCGAACAAACTTTCTATTTTATTAATAATGAATGAAAATACAACCATATACATATTTCATTACATACTATTGACTATAAAATAATTATTTTACCATAAAAGAGAGCCTATGGGACTTGGTGTATTAGTGTAGGTATGATTACACCCAATAGAGAGCCAATTAAAGTTGTCTAAAATTTTTGACTCAATATTTAAAAATTGTATCTAAGATGCTCTCTATTTCAAAAAAAAAAAAAAATAGTGATCTTTATAATAAATAGTACTATGTCTTTTTGATTGAAACCTTTTTGGAAAAATGGCTCCCTTCTCCCCCCCCCCTCTCTCTCTACCCCTTTACTATTCATCAAACCTAATCGATCCTACCCATGGTCTTCAAATCCCTTCCTTTGCTTGATTCATCCCCTCCTTACCTCTGTTCTTCCCCTCCTTTCTCTCTTCTCTGTCTAAAACCTTGCTCTCAAATTACCCATTTATGTTGATTTCTCATCCCCACTCTCTTATTACCTAGTTCTTCTATTTTTTTTAAAACATTACTCTACTTTTAGCTCTCCTCTGTTCCAATCGACATGAATCCCCCATTTACCTTTGCAGTTGCATCAATTCCAACATCAGATTTGGAAGTTGTTAACAACAACAAAAAGGATGGCCTCCCCCAAGTTGCTCATCAGGTACAACTTAGCTCCATAAACAGTTTGGCTTTCAACTCCAAGGTAGAGAACCACATGCCAAGTGCCACCCAATTAGTTCCTAGTAAGATTTTGAACTCTGAGAAACAACCCTCTTCTTTTAAGGGCATGAAAATCAATTCAAAGCTAGTCCCTAGCAAAGTTCACACATGGAGTCAAGTAATCCAAAACCCCTAAAGGAGCTACTTCCCCTTCATTTGGCCAAGATTTTTTTCCTATGAAGTTGAGATATTTCTAAGAAAGATAACAGAGTGGTGGTTTCACCCCCTAAAGAAATTTCTTCCAAAGGATATGCCAATTGGGAGAACTCCTTAGAGGGTTATTTTGTGGAGAAAAAGATTCCATTCTCCGTTGTTAATAGCATTGTTCACAAGCTATGGGGGAAAATGGGTCTGGTGGAAGTTTTAACTAATGATAATGGAGTTTTCTTCTTCAAGTTTTCTTGTGATCTTGAATGTTATAAATTTTTGGAGAAGGGACCATGGATTCTAGTAGGTAAGCCACTGATCTTGAAAAAGTGGCAACCTAATATAGAACTTACTCAGGAATTGCAATCAAAAATTCCAGTTTGGGTCCACTTATTCAATCTTCCCTTTGAGTTCTAGACAGAAAATGGCTCGAGTTATGTTTCAAGTGTTGTGGGTAGGCCATTATATGTAGATAGATTCACTGAGCAATGCAAAATGATCATCTATGCAAGAGTGTATGTTGAAATGGATGCTAACCAAGAACTAATTGAATCATTTGATCTTAATTTTTGTGATTCCAAAGTAATTGAGATTAAGGTTGAATACCCTTGGAAACCAAAACTTTGGAGCCTTTGCAAAGTGTTTTTCCATTCTCCACTCACTTGTTCCAAAGCCCCAACTCACCAGACTGCTTCTACAGACTAGTGGTACATTGTTAAACACCCCAAGAGTTCTAAGACCTCCAATTCTAAAGATAAGGTGGTAGTATTACCTACTTTAGCTCTTCCAAAAATTACTCTGCTAAAAGAAGAAGTTAACCATCAACCACCCAGCAGCAAGAGCCTTCAAGCTACTCCAAAAGCCTTTGGGATCTCTCAACAACCACAAGCTCAAACTACTTGTCTGCCCACAACTAGTCATCAAGCTCAACGTAACCCTACAATTGAATCTCCAAATAGATTTGTTGAATTGTGTAATGAAAACAATCCTATCAATGACAGTATTGTCGCAATTAATGAGGATGATCAAGCTTTAGCTTCTCTTTCTAATGAATTAGTGTTAAATGAACTAGTTGCATCAAAAAAGAAAAAGAAAAAGTAGAAGAAGCACACCCTTAATCCTGGGGGTGCTAAGCTAGTTGGGATTATTTCCCAGAAGTCTCCCAAATCCAAATGATTAATTTTTGGTTGCTGGAATATTAGGGGGCTCAATTCCCCATCCAAGTAAGATAAAGTTAGGAAACTTATTTTTGATCACCAACTAGACTTGGTTGGTTTTGTGGAGACTAAGGTAAGGACAATCAATAAGGGGGAAGCTATAAGGGCTGTGTTCAGAAATTAGGACTCTTTTCATAATCATCAAAGTCATTTTTTGGGTAAAATATGAGTTAGTTGGAATTCAACGGTGTTAAGGGTCAACAAGCTTGAGGAAAAATAGCAAATTATACATTTTGCTGTCATTCACATTGATAGTAAGGCCACTTTTTTGTTTCTTTTGTTTATGCTCTAAATGATGAGAAAGGTAGGAGGCCCCTTTGGAGGAACATAATCCATCAATCATAGATTTTGACTAATAAACCTTAGGTCCTTTTGGTTGATTTTAATATAGTGAGAAATTTGCCGGAGACCATGGGGGAGTTGTTACTTGGAACCAAAGTATGTATGACTTGGAAAATTGCCTTCAAGGAGCTGAATTAATAGACCTGAGGTTCTCAAGTTTGTTGTACACTTGGTACAGGTCAATGTGTGGTAAGGAAGCTTGATAGGATCTTAATTAATGACAAGTGGAACCAATAATTTCCTGAAGCTGAAGTTGAATTTAATGCACCAGGGTTTTCTAATCACAGCCCAGGCATTCTCAGAATGGGCGTGTTAAAGAAAAGAAGGAAGTGTCCATTTAAGTTCTTTAATTTTTTCATCCTCAGAGATGATTTTTTGCAGATAGTCTGTAGATTTTGGGATCACCCAGAGTTTAGAGGCACAATGCAGTTTCAAGTTTCTCACAAATTGAAGCTTCTTAAACTAGAGTTTAAGGAACTAAACAAGCCTCAAAAGGAAAATGTTTCCCTTAAATCTAAAGCTGCAAAGTTGGGGCTAGATAAATGTCAAAGATTACTTGACTCTTATCCTATGGATACTACTCTTAGTGCCTTAGAGAAACAACTTTTGCAAGAGTATGTTGGTGCTGCAAGGAATGGAGAATTGTTCTTAAGGAAAAAATCTAGAATTCAATGGCTAAAGGATGGTAATCAAAACTCTACCTTTTTCTTTAGAACAATTAATGCCAACAAAAATAGAAGTAAGATTATTATGTTGAGAGACCTGATGGAACGACAATTGATGAACCTGAAGAGGTTAAACATATTGTTATCAATCACTTTTAGAGCTTACTTGGTGACTTAGCTGCTTGTTCATTTGATAGAGATAAAGTACTTGGCAACCTCCCATGGAAGCAACTCTCAGTAAAACAATCACTAAACCTGGCTAGAGATGTCACAGATGAAGAGATCATGATAGTAGTATTCTCAATCCACCCTAACAAGGCTCCAGGAGCTGTTGGCTTTAATGGTCACTTTTACAGAGTTGCTTGGCCTATCATTGGGGGAGACATGTGTGCTGCAATCAAAGAATTCTTCACTAGGGATCAATATTTGAGGGAAAAAAAACTCCACTATTTTGGCCTTAGTTCCTAAAGTTCCCAATCCTTCAAAAATGGGTGACTTTAGGCCCATCTCTTGTTGTAACACGATGTACAAGTTCATTTCTAAGATAATTGCTAACAGATTGAAGGAAGTTCTCCATGAAATTGTGAGTCATAACCAGAATGCTTTTGTGCTAGGAAGAAGGATAGGAGATAATGTGTTTCTTGTTCAAGAAATCATGAGGGATTACCACAAAAATAGAGGATCTCCTAGGTGTGCTATGATTCGTGCGTAAAGTTAACAAATTTTACTATGCCTTTTTGGACTAATTGTGCTTTGATGGAGTTTACGTAATGAAATTTCAGGTTCTAAAGTGAACAAAGGCCCAAGAACAACAAAAATCACACTTGAATGTAACACCAGCACAAAAGGGAACAAAAATGCAGAAGGTTGAAACAAAGCAAGGACGTTCGAACGTTAACCCACACTCGAACGTCATTTGAAACCCTACCAAGACCAGCTGTTGAGACATGGCGTGTTGCAGTCAACAAAAAGAGAAGAATCAGAAGCACTTGAGTGCAACGTTCGAACGTCACTCCACGTTCGAATGTTGCCTTGAGTGACTAAGGAGTTGCTGAGTGTACAGTCAATGATGTTCAAGGCGTATGGAAGTGACCAAGTCAGAGACAAAGTCAGTGACCATAGGCCACTTGAGTGGAAGAAATCAAACATCATCTCACGTTCGAACGCCCTCAAAGCAAAGGCAGACTTGACGTTTAAACGCCAAATCACGTTCGAATGTCCCCTGCAAACTGCCTGCAGATAATTGATTCCTATGGGCGACAAACACTATTCACTCATCCTCACCTATCTCCTACCCCCCTCCCCTTCCTTGCCTATAAATACTCCCTTGATGGGAGCTTAAAAGGCATTCTTCCTCTTGTAGAGAAAGAGGGAGCAATCTTTATTCTTGTAAAGTAAGAGTGTTTTAGTAATCTAGTCCTTGAATATTTCATGTTTATGATTTCATTTTCCATTTATATCAACCATGTTGGAGGCTTAGACTCCCCTTGTAGTTGAAGTCTTTCATTTACTTATGCTACATCTTTACATTCATGTTGTGACAACCATAATGGAGGCTTAGACTCCCCTTGTAGTTGTACTTGCTTTTACTTACAAAGTATCAAGAGAGGTAGTTCATCTTTTGGTTGTGGTGGAAACCCTCCAAAAGTCAACTAGCTTTCTTCTATTTTTATTGTTCATGTATTTCACTTCCATTGCTTGAGCATCCTTCTTTCTTAGAAGAGTGAAATTCTTCCACTTTTCTAGAGCTTTACCAAAGCCATGAAGGGTGGAAAGTGATTCACTTATTCTTCATTGAAGAAAAGCTCTTTGTTTAGTTTGCCTTACTTAGTAGCTTCTCTACTTAGAGGGATGAGTAACACTCACTCTTCTAGCTTTGTTAAGGCCATGAAAAGTGAGTAGTTCCTCATTCACTCTTTAGTAAGAGGGGATGAATATGTAAAGATCATCTGAAGGTTATGTTTGTGCAAATTCTTCAGGCTTTAATACTTTATACTCCACCTGTTCATCGGATGATTGAATGCACCTAGTAAAGTTGAGGTATTTTGTATAACCAAGGGTTCAATCTATGATATGGATGACTCCTGCATAGAAAGATCCGTTGGTTCAATGCAAGTACCCCGGCTAGCTCTTCATGACAATCTTTCAATCCCCGCTATCATCGTGCTTTATTCAAAGAATGGATCATTAATGTCATGGTTGGATGCCGTATAGAAACACTTGCTTGTTTGTAGACGGGTTAAGTTTCAGCACATACAATTCTTGTAAACTTCTAGAAAGGAATCAGAACCATGTGCTTAATTCTCACAGTCCGTCTTTATCTTCCGATTAACTTCTTGTTGACACGGGAGTTAATTGAGTTATAAAGCAGAAACATAATAAAACAGATACTTTATTACATGTCCTGATCCTCGAGCTAAAGAGTTGTTGTTTCATTTTGAGAATCTTATATTTTGTCTAGAAAACCCTTGAAAAGAATCTTCTATTCTATTCAAGGCATCTCCACCACTCCAAACACTCGAAATTTTCAAGTTACTTGGTGTTTATTATTGCTTACTTCAGAAACACCAATCATAGTTTTCTGTGAATTCGACTCCGGACTTTACTGGATTATTACTATAACTTGACCGCCTGCACTTGGGTGTACACATTTCGGATCAAGTCAAATTTTTGGCGCTGTTGTCGGGGAACCATAAAAGGTGTTTTACGGTAAAAGGTAAAAAGAACTCATTTTTGTGTGTAAATTTGCTTTACTGTATATAAAGTTGTGTTCTTTTCTGTCTGAAAAACGCTCCTCACTATCAAAATTTGCCAGTTGAATCTGCTGGATCTGTAAATCAATCTGAACCACTTTCACCTAGATCAGTAGCAGACTCTTGTGAAAGTAAAATGGCAAATGGTGAGAGACATGAGGAAATTCGTGTAAGAGAAGGGGAAGTACCTAACATTCAAACTCTGAGGGATTACTTGAATCCCACAAGGAATAGTGTCCCCTCTTGTTTTATTTTTCTTGATGATGCAACCCTCTTTACTGTAAAGATAGCGACAGTTCAACAACTCCCTGAGGTTCGTGGACTCGAAATAGAAAACTCATATATGCATATAAAAGATTTTGAGGAAGTATGTGGAACTTTTCAAGACAATTCTGAACTGGCCAAGATGAAACTTTTCCCTTTTTCCTTAAGGGATAAAGTTAAACAATGGCTAAATTCTTTAAAAGTTTTTTCAATACCTGATTTGCGGGCATTACAAAATGAATTTTTCAGAAAGTTTTTTCCTCTACACTGCACTAATGCACTTAAGAGGTAAATCATGAATTTTTCGGTCAAATAAGGAGAAACTTTTTACCAAAGTTGAGAGAGATTCAAGGATCTACTCCAGTCCTGCCCACACCATGCTTTTGAGAATTGGACATTAGTAGGATTTTTCTATGACTCCCTGCCCAGTAGACTATGCCAGTTTGTCGAAATGATGGCTCAAGGAGAGTTTATGAGAAAAAGTCTGGAAGAGGCATTCGATTTCTTTGATACCATATCTGACAGTTCTGAGATGTGGGACTCCACCTATCCCACAACTATTGAAGTCAAACCATCTACTTTCCAAGGAGGTAAGTATGTCTTGAAAGATGATGATGACCTTAGAGCAAAAATGTCCACTTTATCTCAAAAACTTGAAGCTTTAGAGATGAAAAAGGTTCATCAAGTTGATGTTAGCTCTCCTGCAGAACAAGTGTGTGGGATTTGTGCGCTAATAGGACACCTTACTGGGGAGTGTCCCACGATTCCTGCATTCAAAGAGGTTTTGTTGGAACAAACAAATGTTATCTCTAATTTCAACAAGCCTTACTCCAACCAATACTCTGAAACATACAATCAAGGGTGACAGAACCACCCAAACTTCAGTTGGAGGAACACAACCAACTCCAATGAACCAACAAGATTCACACCCATCACCTCAAGGACCTCCCGCATACCAACCATACTAACCACCACAAAAGAGGAACCTTGAGGACACACTGAATCAATTCATGCAAAGCCAAATGAACTACAACCATAGTTCCACTCAGGCTTTCACTAATTTCAAAATCCAGACCACTCAATCTTTCGAGGATCTTAAAAGTCACATCCAAAAGTTGACCCAATCCATGACCACACATGAAAAGGGCAAGTTCCTTGCCCAACCAAAACCACCACAAGGCCAATTTCAGGTGGGAAATCCTTTATCCATGGAAAATCCACAAGGTCAAGCCCAATTTGTCACTAGACTAACAAGTGGCTAGGTGATTGACAAGACCATCTGAGACAAGCTAATTCCAAAGCCAAAATCCATCCCAGTCAACTCACCAATCGAGCCTGAATCAAATGAGCTTGAACTTGTGAGAGAAGAGTAACCCAAGCCCATGATTGAACAAGAACCAGAACCATCACAAGAAGAAGAACCCCTCGTGTTCTATTCCTGCTCCTTTTCCTCATAGACTCAAACTGCACAGAAGGTGGGACGGTAGTGGCTTGCTGGTTAGGTAGTCGGTGAATTTTTTTTTTTCCAGTTGGGCAGTTGATGGATTTTTTTCGGTTGGGTAGTCAGTGAAAAATTATTTTTTTTGTTTGTTCGTTCACTTTTGTTCATCAGAATCATCCCAAGAGTGCAAAAAATTTTTTTGTTTGTTCGTTCACGTTTTTGCTTGTGTGTTGTTGTATTAAGAAGAAAAGAGGAAGAATGGAGGAAGAAGATAAGAAGAACATACCTATGTTTGTTGGATGGCACTGACAAAGGCAACAAAGAATTTTGAGATTGTGGAGAAGATGCAGAGGCGATGAAGGAGATATGCAATAGGGATGTGAAACTACTGGGGCAAATTTGTCAAATAAAATTTTATTAAAAAACCTAGTTGTTGAGCGTATTTAGTTTTCAATATTAAGTAGGTAAAGAGCTACTTAAAATTTTGCCTTGCATTTAAGTGACACTTATTTTATTAAGGAGTTGTAATATTGAGTTATCAAACAAACTTAATTCATTAAGCACTGAAAGTGTTCAGTTTTAAAACTTAAGTTAGATTATCAAAGACGCCTGGGTTGAGGTCTGAATAAAAATATTATATGTCTTAAAGTGTATAACGTGGTTCATGTACTCGAGAATTCATAATAGCAAGAGCTATATCACAATACTACCATCTAATAATTCCTAAATTCAAGGTGGAGGTCTACCCATATTCAACGAATTGCGGATTTGAGCTTTTATGTGGTAATTTTTTGACTGAGGCGAATGGAGGAGAGCAAGGATGAATTCTAGTGAAGGGCAATTGAGAGAGAGAATCTCAAATTGGAGAACCCTAATGCTCCGCTCCGTTTGGTAGGGAGGATGAAAAGTAAGAAGAATGAAAAGTAGAAGGAATACACTTTCTATCCTTCAAGGATAGAAAGTAAGAAGAACACACTTTATTTTTTTTGTGTTTGGTTGGATGGATGGAAAATAAAAATAACTATTTTTTTTTTGTGCTAGCTAAGACTAGGGGTGACAATCAAGTCGAGTCGTGTCATGTCAGATTCATGTTGAGTCATTACGAGTTTATGTCAAATATTAATCAAATATAACTTAACTAATTTAATTAATTGTGTCGTGTCGAGTTGCGAGTTGACCTGGTTATTTTCGTATCGAGTTCGAGTCGTGTTATCGTGTTGAGTTGCAAATTTTCACCTTTAATGGAAAAAAATATATTTTTTAATTTAAAATTTTAATTTTATTAATTTTTTTTAATTTTTTTTAATTTATTAAAATATATACATATTTTACCATTATATTTTTATATGAAATTAATGTATACATAAGATATATAGACAAATAAGATACATCTCAACACAAATAATTAATTTTTCATCTACTTTCTTTTCTATTTTGGAAGAATTGATTTTGGTGAGTTAGAAGGAAAATTAATTCATCCATTTTTCCATCATTTCTATTTTTATTCCTTATCAAACATGATGTTTTATTTATCTCTCGAACTTTTCATCATTTCAACTTTTTATCCTCTCATTTTTTCATCGTACCAAACGGAGCGTAAAACTTAAAGAAGAAAGAATGGAATTGACAGTTAAGGGATAAGAGATAAATTTGCTTTGAAAAGTTAGACGCCTATTGTTAAGGATGAAGTCGGTGGTTTTTGACATTAATTACATATTATTCTTTTTCAATGCTGTCATCTTTTTTGACAAAGAAGTCTAAATTATGATTTTTATGTCAATTAATTTTTTAATTTTTTTTAGTCAATTGAACTCATACACTCTCTAATTGCTTCAATTAAACACTCTTGTCTGCTTCCGTTATATTTTTTTAATAAAAAATGACAAAATATGCAACTCATATGACACAAATGAATCATAATTCACTCATGTGAGTGATGCATTGCTACTTTCCGTTAGATTTTTTAATGAAGACAGATAGAATGATTTAATTGACATAATTAGTGAGTTTAGAGATTGAATTGATACAAAAAAATTGAAGGACTTAATTGACATAAACATGATAGTTTGAGGATTATATATATAATTTTTTTTAATTGAACTCTTTAATTACTAATGTCATTGAAACATAATTTAAAGATTTAATGTATTATAATTATTAAATTAATAGTATTAACACCCAATAATAATTTAATGTTAAAATCGACCAACAATTTAATCCATATAATCATTAATTCTTTAAATTATGTGGTCCCACTAACATTGTTCCGAAAAGGTGGAAGTAAGTTGACTTTTGCGACACTACACTGCAGCGCAGGGGCTTTTGTCCGTCCAATACAAGAGAGAGAGCGAGAGAGCGAGAGAGAGAGAGAGAGGGAGAGAGAGAGAGCAGGGTTGGTGGTGGAGATGGGGTGGGCAATCGCATTACACGGCGGCGTCGGCAACATTCCACTGACTTTGCCAAAGGAACGCCGCGAGCCACGAGAGGCCGCCCTCCGCCATTGTCTAGAGGTCGGTGTCGCTGCTCTCAAGGCCCAAAAGTCCCCCTTGGACGTTGTTGAACTTGTGGTAACACTTCAATCCCTCTCTCCATCTTCTCACGCACATCCACAGTCATGAGACGTCTTTCGGGTGTTCTAACGAAGATCATGGAATACCAGACTGATATTCTCGTTGGGTTTTTTTTTTTTCCCTCTGGCTACTCATCAACTAGTTGCGGCTTTTATTTTAAGCAATTGATTTAGTTGATAGTTTTATGTTCTGTCCTGTTGTTATCGATCACTGAATACAGAATCTCCATGCATGCGTTCTTTCTCTCCCTCCCTCAGCCATACATCCCTTTTTTGCCCTTTTTTTCTTTTGGCCGTTTTTGTTAGGCATTGAACCCCACCTTAGGTGCTGAGTGGTGTCCTCCCCTCCCTAATACCTAATACATTGTTCCGTCTATGAAGCCTAAAGCTTCAACCATGGCATGGCAGTAAGTTGGCCTAGTCTCTCGCCGCCCAACCTTCGCCTTCTTCAGTGGCCAAGTTGAAGCCTTCAACGGAGGCCAAGAGTGCGGATGAAAATAGCAGAAAGGGGGAAGACGAAATTATCGGGGTTAGTTTCCTTGCCAATGGAGGCCAAGAGTGCTGATGAAGAAGATGGGAAACATACTGCAGAATTGAAAAATATGTTATTCCAAAACCAATTTAAACACTAAAATAAACAGTAAATTACAAAATCAACAATCAAATGATTAAATTGATTATCAAAAAGGAGGAAGCTAAGGCAGAGGGGTGCGATGTTGTTGATGTTCGTTAAGGCAGAGGTGCTGCGAGGAGGTGTTGTGTGTTTAGCGATATGCGTGCAATGGTGGATTTGTGTTGGGGTAGAGAAGGAAGAGGGCAGAGAGGGGGTGATGTGGCATCGAGTGAGAGAGAGAATGGGGAAAGATGGGTGTGCATGTTAATCAGTGTATGTCTTGGTTGCTGGGGGGAAGGTGAGAGAGAACACAAAAAATTATGAGAACAAAAAATTCTGATTCTCAAAAATAATATGGTCGATGCTAGAGGAGAGTGAGGAGAAAGAGTTACCTATGCCACTGCTTTCTTGGTCAGTGCCGAATGTGTCAATACTTCATATATTTTTTGATCTCACAAAGAGAAAGAGAAACATGACTGGGAGTTGGGGGAGTGGAGAGACCGTGTGACAGAGAATTGCTAGGGCTTGGGGACTGTTGCTTTCGAACCTTAAAAAGAGATAAAGTCCTATCTTTATCCCTCACATCTCTATCTGAAATTATTTTGGCGGGATAAATTTAATGAGTGGGAAAATATATGTGGTAGACTTAATTTTTTCTGTTAGATTAACAATGAATATTAATAAAGTGATCTGGGACGTTCAAACGATTTTATAAGTTGGGGGAATTGAAAATCCTTTGTACTTTATCATATATATGTAAATTGACCTAAGTAGGTTTTGTACCAGTGAGAAGAGTATGGAACATGATCTCCAGAATAACGAGCAAATTGCCAAAGATTGGGTAGACTAAATTAGAAAGTATTATTGGTACAAGATTCATTTGGTTGAACTCTTTGATATTTGTATTGTATGACCCTAAGCCTTGGCTTATTCGACATTATGACCTTCTTAGGTTTCTCTTTTGATAGGTTGACCTCTTTGGTCAGATATCTTTTTGAGTTCGGATAAGTCCTATTTATTCTCGTATAATCATATTAGGTTTACTAATTTAATCAAATATTTATTTGATAAGCTCGAGATTATCCTTTCCTTGGGCTTATCTTAATCTGCCCCTTTCCTACTAAGTAGAACCCGCTTAAACTCCTTACTCTTTGGTGTTTAACTCAATTCTCCCTATCCCCACTTCTCCTTCCAATGGGTAACACATATTATTGCTTGATGTCGAACCGAGGAGTTAACTTTCAAATCATATTGTTTAGGGTGTGCTCAAAGCATGCTTGGTAAATAAGACCGTGAAGTTAAACATTTATTAATCTAGTTGGGCACATTCTCAAAGGTGGACTGTGCCCTCCGTTTGACCGGTCAAGACACTCTGACTTGCCTCGTTGATTGTGCAAGTTTGTGCGTTCTTGGCGTGCCCTCGTTTATGTGATCCTTAAGTTGTCACTTGATTAATGTTGTCACTTGATTAACGAGTTATTTTGACCCTCTTTCAAACCAATGTATAGATTAAATTATCTTCTTTGTTAATCCATCCTTACTATAGTTTTTAGGTGTTATATAAAGATGACATTTATTGATTTGATTGATTGGTAATTAATAGTGATGGGAGGGGTTGATGAGAGAGGGTGGACTGACTATGAACTTTGAATTTCATATTATTTGCACAAAGTGTCGCCTCTAGATTCGAACCCACAACTTAGTGTTATCCTTGAATTTTTTTATGGGAGTTATTATATGTATGTGTGTGTGGAAATAAAGTTTCTACCTCGTGTATTAGGCGTCACTCTTTTGTTTCTCAGTTCAATATGAGAAATTTCAATAATGGAGCATATGGAAGCCAGACTGACGATGATAGAATTTTGAAAGGTTTTAAGTTTATTGATTTAAGCATGGGATCTAGGTGATGTCATGCTAATGTTTTAGAGATGATTGTTTTAAGCCAAAAAGCGCTTTTGGGTTTTCAAAAAAAACCAAAGAATTTTTGCCAAGTTGAGGTCTAATAAAGTTTAAGGGGAGGAATTTTATGTTCATGGGAATGTCATGAAGCATTCTTTGTGCGTCATTTTTAATGTTGTTACTACTCCTAGATTTAAGACTTGAACTTGTAATCACTGGCAACACCATGTGCTTGTTTTTTTTGTGTTCATTTCTTTATTTGTTTGGGTATTGACCAATTGACTGATGGAGTCTGAGCTTTTGAATTAGAGGTGACAATGATGCTTCTACAATGACAGATTAAAGGCAAGACAAATAATGTTAAATATTAGTGAATGATGATGGTGCGAGCCACAATTTTGGGTCAGAGGTTTTGATGCTTCCTTTATTGTGAAACTGGATCCTATATTTAACAAATCATCTTTCTGAGGAACTACTGGTAGATGAGGCAAGAAGATTCATTTCTTTTCGTATTAATTTTTTGGTGTTCTCAAATGTTCATTTAGTTCACGGATGTTAAATGTTGAAGGGAAAAATACCAACTATTAAAGCTTTACTTCTCACCCTGAAAAGAGGTACAACGTAAGTTTTATCTATTCTTTTTTGTTTTGTTTGGAGAGGATATATTTTGTTGATGTCATTGAGTGAAGATGGAACTCAAGATGAATAGTGTTCTGTGTTTCATGGCATCTGTCCGACAATTTTGCTTCGACAACCTCGTCACGGCCTATAGTTTTTCTTGCACCCCCATCGATTCCATTTTACGAAATCTCGTCACAGATCTTTTCCAGATAGTGTTTCTGTATACTTGCATGACTTGGGTTCTTGATGGAATGGGGTTTAGTTGATTAAGAATGATGATAAGACAAGGAAACAGGGAGTAACCTGGATTGGAATTGAGTGGAACTGTCCTCATTGAAATTTTTCGTTGATCTATATATTACCTCAGTTTACTGTTTGAAAATGTGTCAGACAAATACGCATCTTAGTGGCTCTTACTTTCCCAGGGTGAGATAGAGCTGGCTCTAGACATATGCTAGCTTGGGAAGCTTAATATCACTGTATCTTATACTAGTCAGGGGCCTTTAGCTATCCTCTTTGGTTGATTGTAATTGTTATTTCCGGTTTATAAAATGTCCTGCTTTTAACAAAACTGGACGGTGCAGGTACGTGAACTAGAAAACAATTCGCACTTCAATGCTGGTAAAGGATCCGTGCTGACCAGCAAAGGCACTGTTGAAATGGAAGCATGCATCATGGATGGTAATTCAAAGAAATGTGGAGCTGTTTCTGGTCTCACCACTGTTGTTAATGCCATCTCTCTGGCAAGACTGGTCATGGAGAAAACTCCTCACATATATCTTGCATTTGATGGGGCAGAGGCATTTGCAAGGGAACAAGTAAGTGCAAGTTGTACTGCATTTCTTTATCATTCTTTCCACAAAAGGGTATTTTGTTTCAATAGAAATTATACTTCTTCTTTTCCCCCCTTACTACTGGAAAACTTACCACGAGGGGTTTTAGAACCCTATTTATGGTGTTGCACACTGAAGTTGAACTCTTGTTTGGCCATAGTAGATTAATTCATCTTAACTAAATCAAACAGTTGTCTGTGATCATCTGCAGATCTAAATATCCACAGTCTATACTTTGTATCTACGATTTTATTGGCTTAGATAATCTTAAGTGAGTTTTACTTATGCTGCTCTGATATGGTTTAGAGCAAAGAAACCTTTCCTGCTGTGTCAGCACCTGTTTTTTGGTTTGGGCCCTGGTCCAGACCAGAGTCCAGACATATTTGCTTCTTTAATGTAAAATTGCTGGTCTCATCTAGATAGGGGACAAGAAAACTGCATCTGCTGTGTCAGCACCTCATTCTTAGTCCATCCATTCTGACATTATGTTAAAATGCTATTGAATCCACATCCCAACTATTTCTCCTCTTTCTTCTCTTCAAGGCTTAACAAGAAATGCTCCTTGATTTCTTTCACCTCTCTCTTTCTCCCTCTCTTCCATTTTTAATTTTTTTTAACCCATTAGTAGTTTTAGCCCTAAAGTTTTTACTGCAGTCTACATTTTTTAGCTAATTCATTTTTAGTTTAAGGGACAGTTCTGCATCAGATGTTAAGGAATTATTATGCCTTTCCTTGTTCAAGCTGTCAGTATGATAGAAGTCTCAGAATCTTTAAACAGGTCTAATTGTTTGCTTTTCTTTTTCCTTACTTGGTTTATCTTTGGTTATAGTCCACTATATACGTAAATTTGAATCAAAGGCCTTCCCCATATTGTCACTTTCTTGATTTAGTACGATACAATCGTTGGTCTGATTCATTCTAACTTGTCATAATGCCAGTTGCTAAGTTTGCATTTATTACTATTTGGAGCAAAACAGTTCTTACCCATCATCTTGACTAGCATTGTAAACCATTTGAAGTTTGAACTAATGGCTGATGGAAAGTATCCATAATAAAGATCAAAGTCGCTTTTGTGTACATGATGTGCTCATTCACCAATCTTAACGTATACAACTATGATAGTGACGTAACCCAAAACTTGATCAAGAATGGTCCCAATCACATTATTTCATGTCTGATATGTCCTTATCCTTTGGGTATGCTCACTGATATCCCCGTTATGTGTGCTTATGCAACTTGGTTTTTGAAACCGAACCGCCAACTTGTCCAACATGATGTCGTATTATTTATTCGTAACACGAGAAACATGGGAACGCATATAGAAACTTACCTAAAAGTTGGTGTCCCTGCTTTGGATATGCACTTTTGATTAGTTATTTTCTATTTCTACCTTTAATTGGTATTTTACAAGGGGCCATAAGTGTAAGACATAACTGGAAAATTTCTGTTTGCTTAATTCTTTTCTGTTTCTTCCTTTAATTGGTATTGTACACGGGGCTATCAGTGTATGATATAACTGGAAATTTTCTGCTTAGAAGAGATAAAAATATAAGATAGCTGTTGCTGATAATATAGGGCATATAATATGCACGTGGTGCCTGTTGAGCTTCATCTTCCCCTTATTTCAATTGTTGATTTGGCATATAGTTAAATTAAAATTCTATACTTGTCCTTAAAGATATGTTCTTATGCATATCTGAATGTCGAAATTTTTGTAGGAGACTGTTTCTCACACTTTTAGGAGATTCCAGCTAGATTGATGTGGCGAAATTGTGATGAAACACTCCCTTACCAGTTATGGTTACCACAATTGATAGAAGGCATTGGGAAAAGACCATTTGTGAGGGCTGATTTTTTTTGGCTTTCCTTGGACTGGAATTTGATGAAGGTATTGGGTAGGTGACTAGGTGTATGGAATAGGTAAGGTTTTGAGGTAATAATTACGCTAGGGAAGACAATTTGTTGGATCTTCTCTTTGTCATGAACAATACTTGTGGACTCTAATTAGGGCTGTGGTTGTTCTTTATGTTGTTGATCTTGAATGATTGAAGATGGGAAGAGACATAGGCAATATGTTGCTGGAAATTCAACTTAGTGATAGAGAAAATGCTTTAATGTAGGGAGAGGATTGGGATTATGGGAAATACAATTTAGATTTAAGAGAAGAAGGAAGAAAAAGAAGATAAATCAAGATTCTAGCAACTACTTAGGGTCCTTTGGGCATCACACCCAAGGTTAGTGTTGCATCTCACAATTCCCGAAAGCTTCAGTTGTGAAAATTCTTTAAGCCAACGTCCGTGTGTTTAACAAAAAGATTATTCTAGCAGTTTTTGACAATCTCTAGTCCTCTTCTTTTATCATAATATTTCTTCGTCAATCAACTCCTGCGTCCTTCACAAGACAATCTAGCTTGGTGTAGTATTTTTGGTTTATCATTTGCCTTTACGTCCTTGATGATCCAGTATTTAAAAAACAGGACCGTACATTTTCAATAACAAAATTTAGCTCTTTAGAATTTTTTTTCCTATCGAACCAAAAAGTGTACACGTTTCCTTCAGCTCAACCAGTGCAGGATGATTGTTTTGGTGGTGGACGTAGGTCATGGAAAGCTTGTACACTTGTCGTTTTATTAACTAGAACTAGAACAGGGTGATGATAGGATTAGGGATAAGAATGAATCGAAATTGGCTCGATTTTAGATGGGTTTGGCTGTAGGAATTGCAGAAAATTAGGTGCCGGAGGTTGTGGAGAGCGACTAATTATGGTGTTTAAGTGTTGTATTGAAGGCCAAAAGGTTAGGAGAAAAGTTGGGCTTGGGTAGAGCTTGATATGGCAGTGTTTAGAGAATAAGAAAGTAGGAGATTAAGAATCTAGCAATCCTGTCTAGAACATCCTAGGAATGACACCCTAAGGTAAGGTTGAGAAGACTGTAATTCCCACTTAGAAATCCCTATCATTATTGGTCGAGAAAACTCTGGAAATTCATCTGTAATTCCGCTGGATCCCTTAATATTGCATCAACTCGTAGGCATTCATACCAAAAGATGACACACAACACATCATAGAAAAAATAGGAAGTCATTCATAGTGAGTCTTCACTCGCTATTTCAAAAAGGAGCTAAGACATAATATAGGTGCTTGAGGACCAAGTGAAGTTGGAGGCAAGTAAACTTGGAGATCATGTTATATTTGGTGGCCATTTAGGACTAAGAACACTAGATTTATATATCTCTGTTGAAGCCCACCTAGAATGATCCAAATAGATTACTTAACCCTTTATAAGACACATGGGCTACAAAATACAATAAAACTCGTGGGGTAGAAGTACCATACCAGTCTTGCAATTATTCAAATTACCTAAATACCTTGAGTCCCCAAAATAATGAAATAAAAGTAAAATGTTTCTATCGGCGTACGAATTCTAAAATTTGTATAAGAAGACACAAAATAACCAAAAGCTTTGATTATACAAAGCTCCACTCGAAATTACATATTTATGCTTGGTCTTTGTGCATGTCGAGTATTAATGCTGATGTCCTCAAAGAAGGAATTCTGTAATATGCGGGTGTTAATATTTATCAATGGAGAATATCTGTAACATGTGGGTGTTAATATTTAATATATTCTAGCATATTGGTCTTATGTTATGAAAAATTTCTAGTTGGGGAAAGAGATGTGGAGTTATGTTAGTGGTACTTTGCAAGTTCCAACAGATTCAAAGACAGATAAATATGCTAACTTAAAGAATACCTGGGAAGTCAACAATGCTAAAATCATCACTTAGATTAACAACTCAATTGATCAGACCATTAGTGTGCATTTGACTAAGTTTAACACAATCAAAGAGATTTGGAATTATTTAGCTACATTGTTTGTTTAGTCCAATTTTACAAAGAGATATCAGCTTGGCATAAAACTCGAATTGCACGTCAGGGTGATAAGACCATACAAGAGTTCTACTCGATTATGACTGAATTTTGGGATCAGTTAGCACTTGCTGAACCTACTGAATTGAGTACTCATATGGTATATCGTACCTTTAGGGAGGAGCAGCGATTGGTACAGTTTTTGATGACCCTTAGAGATGACTTTGAGGGTCTTCGTGATTCTATTCTCCATTGTCTCCCACTTCCTATAGTTGATGCAGTATTGAATGAGTTTCTGTCTGAAGAAATTCGTCTTAAGACTCTTTTTGGAAAGGATTTTCTTCCATTGCCTAATCAGACTTTATTGGCTGTACCATCCAGAGGGACTTCTAACTCCTAGACTAAATATCGGAGTCGAGCTGCTTTAGATGAGTGTAGTTTTTATTGTGAGAAGGGTCACTAGAAGGTTCAATGTTCTAAATTGGTGAAAAAGAATGTCAAGGGGGCCTTACATCAACCTTTTAAGCCCAAAGATCCTCATACAGTTGTAGCTATTTAACCGGTGGATGTGACATTCCCATTAGCTCCCAGCATGACTATGATAGCTGATCAGGTGCAGAAGTTTATTTCCCTTTATCAACCAGGTGCCCCATTAGTTTCTCTCTCCGTAGGTTCATTTATTACAGGTCCTTCAGGTGTCTCTTAAACTGCTTGGGTCTTTGATTCTAGAGCCACCCATCATATGACTAGTAATTCTTCCTTATTTGTTTCTATTGTTTCTCCTACCTCTGTATTTGTCCTTATAGCCAATGACACCCAAATGTCTTTGGCTGGTGTTGGAACTATCGTGTCTTCTCAGCTTACACTTCTTGATATCTACTATATTCCTCAACTTATTTTAAATTTAATATCTGTTAGTCAGTTGTTTGATTCGGGATTTTTAGTTCACTTTTCTTCTACTGGTTGTGTTGTGCAAGATTCACGGTTTAAGAAGCTAATTAGGACTGGCCATAGAAATGGAGGGCTATATGTGTTGGACGAGCTTTATGTCTCTGAAGTTGTTGCATCTACTGTTGATTTTCTTCTTTTCAATTGATTCCAAAATCGTCTAGGTTTTATTTATGGCATTCTCGTTTAGGCCATGTTTCTCATTCTCGTTTAAAATTTTTAGCTTCTATTGATAGTTTAGGTAGTTTAGAGGGTCATGATATTTCAAGTTATAGTGGTTGCAAGTTGGTTAAATTTACTGCACTATCTTTCAATAAAAGTAATTCTCGTTTTTTTGCACAATTTGATCTTGTATATTTTGATATTTGGGAACCAGTTCCTATTGCTATTAAATGGGAGGTCTAGATATTATGTTTCTTTTATTGATGATCATACCAGATATTGTTGGGTGTATATGATAACACGTAGGTTTGAGTTTTTTTCATTTTCACTACCTTTCGTGCTATAGTGTGTACTCAATATTCTTTTTATCATCAAATGCTTCTGTTGTGATCAAGGTGGAGAATATTCTTTTATACTTTTTATGATTTATTGAAATCTGATGATATTATTTTTTAGTCTTCTTGTACCGACACACCTGCTCAGAATGGAATGACTGAAACGGAAACATCGTCACATTATTGAGACAACTCATTCTCAGTTATTGTTATCTAGTGTCCCTAGATTTTTTTGGGAAGACAGCAGTTGTACAGCAGCTCACCTGATTAATTATATTCCTACAATCCTTAATTCTGGTGTCTCATTTTTGAAAAATTATGTGGTAAGACACCTGACTATTTTCTCCTTATGTGTGTTTGGATGTACATATGTTCTACTACTAGTGTTAATCGTACCAAACTTTTGGCTCGTTCAGCCTTATGTGTTTTTTCTTGGCTACGGTGAGGGATAAAAAAGATTTCGGTTTATGATTCTAGTACACAAAAACTTTATGTTTCTCGCCATGTTATTTTTATGGAGCATAGTCTTTTTTTTTCCAATTCATCTAGTTCTTCTTTTCTGTATAAATCTAATCTTATTTATTTGATCCTTTTCCCTCTAATGTTTCTCCTGATTCCTATATTGGTGTATGACTGTGGCGGATCTTCCCTCCTCTCTCTTCTTCTTCCTCTTTGCCTGATTTGTCTGTTACCCGTCCTTCGATTGTGCATACTTATGTTCACTGGACTCCCACCGTCTCCTCCACAGATGTTGTGCCTCATCTGCACCTCTTGGCTCTCATCAAAAAATTCTGACACTCAGAAGTGTCCTGATAGGTTTGGTTGGTCTAACTTTTGTTACTCTTTTGATTCTTGTTCTTTCCTAACTTCTATACATTCTCTGTCTGAACCAACCTCCTATAAGGAGGCTATACTTGATCCTCTTTAGTAACAGGCTATAGATGAGGAGCTTTCCACGTTACATAAGACTCGAACTTGGGAGTTGGTGCTTTTACCTTCTAGTAAATGCCCCATTGGTTATTAGTGGGTTTATAAAATCAAAACCCAATCTGATGGTTTCTATGAAAGGTACAAGGCTAGATTAGTGGTCAAGGGATTTGCTCAAGAGTATGGGCTTGACTACGATGAGACCTTTGCTTCAGTGGCTAAGATGGACCACAAATTCGCATAGTAATTGCTGTGGTAGCTGTTTTTATCAATGGAGCTTATTCAGATGGATGTGAAAAATGCTTTTCTTCATGGTGATTTATTTGAAGAGGTCTATATGACGCTCCACTTGGGTTGCTTTGTAGTCTTGGTCATGTGTACAAACTTCACAAGGCTTTATATGGTCTTAAATAGGCCTCGAGGGCATAGTTTACAAAATTTTCTTCAGTCATATGTGACTTAGGCTTCTGTGCTAGGGATCATTGTTTTGCCTCTTCCTTCGATCCACTTCTTCTGGTTTCATTATTCTATTACTTTATGTGGATGACAAGATTATTATAGGTGATGACAATGTTGGAATTCAGCTGTTGAAAACTCAGTTTACAGGATTATTTTGAGATGAAAGATTTTGGTCCACTTCGATATTTCTTAGGGATTGAGGTTGCATCCTCTCCCAAGAGTTTTCTTCTCTCAGTCAAAATATACCTCAGATGTTATTCAGCGAGCTTGCTTATCGAATACTCGAACAGTTGACACACCCTTAGAGCACAATGTTCGTTATACTTTCTCTGATGGTTCTCTCCTGCTTGATCCTACATTATATCGTATTATTGTTGAGAGTTTGGTGTATTTTACCGTTACTCGTCCAAATATTGCTGATGCGGTTCATGTGGTTAGTCAGTTTTTGCTGTTTCCTACCATACTTCACTATTCCGTTGTTCTTCGGATTTTCGATATTTACGAGATACGTTACATCAAAGTTTATTATTTTCTTCCTCTTTGTCTCTGGAGTCCGTGTTTACTCTGATGCGGACTGGGCTAGTGGACTCTATGGATCGCAAATCCATCGCTAATTTTTGTCTCTTTCTTAGTAATTCTCTTATTTTTTGGAAAAGTAAGAAACAAACTGTTATAGCTGATCTTCTGCTGAATCTGAGTATCGTGCTATGACACTACCGCATTAGAGATAGTTTGGTTGCGTTGTTGCTTGTTGATCTTGACATTTCCTTGACTACTCCTACTCCTATGTATTATGATAACACCAGTGTTATCCAGTTGTTCACCAACTCGGTGCTTCATGAGCGCACCAAACATATAGAAATTGATTGTCACTT
>CAUOFW020005543.1:0-26888 GCA_963454935.2 Ilex paraguariensis
TTGAACAATAACAACTCTTCCCATATTACAAAAGGTGTTCACTTGACAACCTCAAATTATAGATATACCTGCTAAAAAATAGACCACACAAAAAAAGAAATATAGCACTAATCATGCGGAAACTTGAATGTCGGTAACATATACCTGACTAGTTCATTTAGAGAAGAAATAGTAATTTGAAACAATTACTTGAACCATTCTAACATCAACCCACACAACAGCAATCAGAAAATGCCATATGGGTAGACACTATCCAGTGAATCAATCAATAATGGAAAATGATAGAGAAAAAAAAAGGGGGGAGGAGAGAGATCTGGAAAAACAGATGCTCATGACCAACCTCATGCTGTTTGAGAAGTTCCAAGATCGCAAGCACAATATCTATCACATAGCAAAATCCAATGCTTCACACACTTCTTAGCGTGGTGCAACCCACCAGCCCAGTTATAGCAATGTCAGAGAAGACGTGATTTAACTTAACTGCACACCACTGACCTGCCACCAGCATAAGTTTGACACAAAGAGTAGAGACCATCAAACACGGGGCAGTCTTCACCAACATTGAATCGCTTGAGTTGCCTCAGCTGATCTTGCTGAGTTTCAGGGGTGATACTTCTCAGAAATGCCACATAATCATCGGCATGAAACCGGCAAAGATCTCTATCCCTTGCGGGAAAAGGCTTGAGGATCTGCATGTGTTGAAGTAATCCGTAATGTGCAAGAAGAGCATGTGTCATTCGAATCCTGTGAGGCTTCATAGGGTGACCCTGCCCATAGTAATAATTGCCAACCTCTGGATCATAAAAATAACACCTTTTCTCTTCACGCCATCGGATCCAGATGGAAGAGAATTGCCTCCAGTATCCATAGGCAATTATGTTTCACCTGATGCTTAAATCAAAGCAAAATAATAAGAGGATATAATGTGGTAATTTCGAGGCGTCCCATTTAAAGCAAGGCAACACTCCATGCTGAATGAGCAGATAAACTCAAAATAAAGCTATGTTGTCTACTGTCACTTACTTGGCGGGTTATATGTTCCCAAACAGAAACTTACTAAATTGGTAATGTATAATTTAGGGCTTGAGAAATTACATCATGGTGCATTAATTTTACATTATTCGAATGTTGGGATATAGGTTCAGAATAATATAGATTTGCAATCTGGAAACCTGAAACTTTGAATTCAGGAATACATTGCTCAATTGCAATTAAGGAAAAAATTGAAAGCACAAATTTTCAATTGTCAATCAGATTTTTTTGTCCAAAATAATAGTTCAGCGATGAGTAAATCAATCCATCTAATAGTCATCATAGCTTTTTCAAAATTGAAATAAATTGAAAGCATGAAGTTTGAAGGATCAATCAGATTTTTTTTTTACAAATCTTACAGTTTGTGGATGAATAAATCAATCTACGAAATAGTTGTTGGCATCTTACTATTCTTGATTTGATACATCCAACATGATACATTTTGCTCATAAAATTAAGTGTATCGCCGATTTGTACCGTTCATTAACTTTATTATATGTTACAAGACAGGTTATATACAAATGCATAAGCATACACATAGACTACTGCCTAGTTTAAAGGAAGTATCATCTTTCAGCCATTTCCAATGAATATGAACTGATTCATAGGGTTTTGAAATTAAAGGGAGGAGTTACTGTTTGTCTCCTTTTGCATCCTTTATGAGAAAATCTTATGTCTATGTTACTCAGGACCTACTGCTAGTTATCATGTCCATTCCAACTTTTGTTTGAGAGAGCATTATTACGGCATTTTTCCCTTTATTTGGAAGTTTTATGGTGGCAAAATTTCATCAGTAACCCTCACTTTTAGAAAATTTTGGATAAGAACATAGAATGTGTTGATGCAGCAAAAGATTAAATGTTGTGTAATCTATTTTCGCTAATTTTTGCATAAATAAGTGTATTTCACTGAAAAACCCATTTTTGCACAAAAGGCGCTTCCAAGAAGCAAGAAATAACTACAACTAAGCTCCTAGCAATAAATTATCTAAGAGGTCAACACGAGTATATGTAGGTCCAGTATAAATTCAATTAGAGACAACTCAAGATTATAGGATCCCGATCTCCAATTCTTTTCCCTATGATAGATCAAAACAAACATATCAGGGTCGTATCCCACCTTTCGTGGGAGCACCTTCTTACAGAAGACCCCTCCATCTGTGAAGCATCTCTAGCCTGACTTCGGTATAATCCCTATCATATGAACCAAATAAGCTATGTACCCAGTAACTCTCTAGCCACTTCTAAGACTATCATCAAATGTTTGCTGACTCCTCGGCATTTCTAGACATCCAACACCGATTGACAATGAAGTTACTCTTCTTTTACTATTGTCAATGGTGAAAAAAGCTTCCCACCAGGCAGTGCAAGTAAATAAAAGAACGTTTAAAAGGGCCCTCCTGAACCAAACGGCGCTCCAAGGAACCCTATCTGAGCTGTCCCCTAATCCTAACGCGTAAAGAAAGTGAAAATCTCCAAGGAAAGCTAGCCAGAGAATGTATAGAAAGTCACTTATGTATGATACACTTAACCAACGACAGACAGAATGTATAGAAAGTCACTTGTGTATGTTACACTTAAACATTCAAATGAACATACAAGGGGGAGATATTAGAATCAAAAACAAAAAAAAAATTGATATTCAAATATGTGGATTTGGAAAATAAACGAGCCTGCCCAAACTTACAAGGTGGTATAGTCACAAAGTAGGATATATATTATTTAATCAACAGAACTTTCACACGTAACAAACCTTACCAGACACAACTAGATATATAAAAAGATGAGTAAGTGACAAGGGAGGGGAATCAATACTAACTAAATAATAAGCAAGTCTAAAATCATAACAAAAAAAGTCTCAATTCGATATTCTTTGAAACGATTGGCAAGCTAATTGAGATACGGGGTGGAGATGTCAAAATCGCTTATACTCTCACTCTTCTGAGTTCGATAAGAACCCCCCAAAAAAATAATAAATAAATAAATAAAACATTGTACCCTCGACTGACTGTTGTCTGATGTTTTTGCTATCAATGTCGGAGCTTTTTTACATGATGAGCGTCTTCAATTAGATGAGGATTGGGCTCATCCCTTGAAGTAGAGGTGGCAAATGGGTGTATTGGTTGGTTATGGGCCGAGTTAAATTGGATTGAGTCCAAAATAAATCCAATTCATTTTCAACTCACATATTAAATGGGTTATAATGGGTTGGGTTAAACCCATTAACCCATAAAATAATTAAAACTCTTAAAAGACATACCAAAATACACACATTATTTCAGTTTCTTGTTTTTTTTTTTGGCCTGTTTTATGTGAATCATTGTAAAACATAGGTTTTTTTCTCAGTTTTATTAGAAACCGGATCAAATGAATTTTTAGCTTATAAAGAGCCTATTAGTGATGGATTTGGCTCAAAAGAAAAGCCTCCAAGTTCTGTGTTTAGTCCACGATTATGTGTGTTGACACTAACATGATACGATTATCCCTCACTACCATGGCTAAACCGTCTTTAAATTTTCTCCTAGAATAATTAACATAATTGAACAAAAATAAAACTGATTAATGCATATCTTAGTCTTCCTACACAAACAATTCACCAAACAAATGCAACTTTTTAAAATTGATTAATTGCATTTATACCCTTGCAGTGACCCTTCTTAGTAGGCTCAATGGTTAAAATTTGAATTTGAATTTGTTTAATTGGATACATATATGTACTTTTGATTAATTGTTTGAATCCACATGTATTATTTTTCCCTAATCAAATGTGGATATACTAATATCCAAACCAACTGTAATTCTATTTGAATTACATTGATACAATAAAATTGATTAATCACTAGTTGCAGTTAAGGTGATATAATCAATCAAATACGACACAACAAAATTTTGTAGAAAAAAACCAACTGTAATTCTATTTGAATTACATTGATACAATAAAATTGAGTAATCACTAGTTGCGGTTAAGGGGATATAATCAATCAAATACGACATATCAGAATTTTGTAGAAATTGATCATAATGTTATGATCAATCTCTAACTGATGGCAAGGTCATAACAATTTGCATGCAATGATAAATCTAAAAGAAGGTTGAGAGACCCAATCATGGGATATAGTTCCAATTTGTATGCAATGATTGATCTAAGAGTAGGTTGAGAGAAACCCAATCATGGGATATGGTTCCCGTGATATGGTTCTTTTATCCTACTCCATTTACACAAATTGTCTGTCACGATTGCACCAAATTCTTATCACAACATCAAACAAAATGATATTCCTCTTCTTGAGGTAAATTCTAATTCTACTTATTTAATAACTAAATAACTCCAACTCTCAAATATGAAATATGTACACCAAAAAAAGTTTTATACTTCACATCAATTCCCCTTCGATACCATAATTAACATTATATTCCCTTAAACTATCCGTTGAAGACATGGAGACCTCAATATTACTTCTCAATTGGACCCAAATACAAATCTACACCCACAAAAAATATGCATAAAACAATATATAATAAAGCATTCTAAAAAGTAAATCCTGACAGTTTCGAACCATGAATCAATCATCACAATACATGTCACTAAATATTTAGAATAACTAGAAGATGCTAATTCCAAAAAAAATTACCTTCATGCCAAAAAAATGGCAATAACTAACAACTATTAAATGCTAATCTAAAAACTAATTCCATGTGTAGGATAGTCTGGAGTAACAAAAAATACTGCTACAGTACATTGATATCAATAAATAAGACTTCAAGACCTAAGCTACTACTAATAAAAAAAAGTCCACTTGTAAGTTGTAACTACATGTAACTAAACTCCCATGTGACAAAGACTTCTAAATAAGCAAATATAACAAATTAATACTTAAAAAACTAGACTACTGCATTAGAACCAAGAAAGAAAAATTTTATTATAGCTTTTGGGCATTTCATCGAACACCTTGTGGGCAAAGGGTCAAAAACTTGGGTATGCCTTATATGAAAGGTCGGGTAAGCCTTTGCAATCATGCAAGTCAATGCCCAACAAATCTCGTGTGCAAAATTGTATTGTTTAAAAATTGTCAAAACTGGTCTTTTACCCAAACTAATGCAAATCAACTAGCACAACCTTCAGTTTAAAAGAAAAATAAAGGTAATGCTAAGATAGAACAAGAAAAAAAAAAGTGGGGAATACGATGTACCGATACTATGTTTTTGGAAATTTCAATCAATAGTCGAAGGGGGCTCACTTCTGGAAGAACGAATGGTGCGGATATGAGAGATTCAATGTGAAATTTCAGGTCGGAGATGTCTTTTCAAAACCCAGCCAAAACAGCAAAAGGAGAGAGGGGTGGGAGTGAAGTGAGAGAGAAACTCGTTTTGCTCTCTTTCATGACCGACTAGGCGACGAGGGGCCGAGGCGTTTTATGTGTATTACGCTTTTAGGAAGGCCCATTTTAACTCATAATTATACCTAATCCGTTTGTATATCATATTAATAAAAATGGTTAATCTCAAATTACACTCTGTTTGACGCTCAATTTATAGACCCCTTGAGTTTGTCACTTAATCGCATAAATTTCTTATATTTAAAATATTACACCTACATCCTTGAGAATTTAAATATAACTAAAAATATTTTTCCATTTGAACATTCAAATAATTATATTTATGTGATGTATTTCATTGGATATAAAGAATATTATATTGGACAATCAAATTGTAAACTTAATTTTGAATTTTAGAGTATAACAGTCCCATAAAATAAAGGGTAGTATGAAATTATATATTTTTATTAGGATGAAATCATATTTTTTAATTATTATATTAACAGATATCAACGATAAAGAGTTATGTGTTTCACGTCCATAAACATCAGGAGGTGTAGAACTAATATTCTAAATATGAGGGGTCCAAATAATTAAGTGACAAGTATGATGGAATCTAGATATAATTTATCCATTTAGTTCTAGATGACAAATTGACGGATGTTAATTTCAGGTGCGTCTTTATGCAAATTTTTATCTTTGAAGGGGCAAATTAAAACTTTTAATCTTTAATATTGTAAATTAATATTTGAATGATATTTAGAGTGCAATTTATAATTAATCCTAAACCCATTAATTCATGTGTATGGATCATAATTGCCACATCTACACTAAACAAAAAAATTGTTGAAGTCGAGTCAATCCAAATAATTAAGTTAAAAATATAATTCATAATAGACTGATTCCAATATATGGTAAAATTAAATTAAAAATCATTTGAAACTTAATTTATAATTGTTACATTCTAATTCCAATTTTTAATATTAGGATTTCAAAGTTCATACCCTAATTTAACACTACAATTTGAAATATCAAAATCCAATTTAATTCAAGTTAACAAAAATAATGGATGAGATGATACAAAAAGAAGCTAGAAACCCCAAGGAGAATGGTCCATCAATAAACACTAAAACTCATTGTAACAATAACCAAACTTACATAGTCTTGTTGGTCGCTATTAATTCTAGCAACTAGTACTTGCATATGAATGATTCATTATTTATATATTTATGTATTGTCTTTTATAACATTTAAGATTTAATTACATATGGACTCTTACATGTCAATAGAGTGGATATTTTGATAATTAAAGGGAGTGTTGATGGGAATGATCAAATTGAAAAAAAAAATATTGATGGAGTAAAGAACTTATTAAGAATAAATTATCAAATGTATAACTTAATTGTCATGAGATAAATATGATATGACTTAATAGTTATTTTGGAGGAAAAATATAATTTATTGATGATTTACCCAAACAATTTTCCCTCAATTTGGCCCCACTTTGGCATTATGACTTCCCATCGAACATGAATCAATCAAAAGTATAAATACACAACATGCAACCTCTAAACAATAACCACTTACCCTTATTGCTTCCAAAAGTTTTGCCCCAATAGATTTGATTAGTTGTTCAAATGATTGAAGAGCGATTGTGCGATATGTTTAGTGTTCCAAACTCTAGGTCACAATTTTTCTGTTTCAGCCACTCTACACCAATATTATTTTACACTAGTAATTACTATTTGGTTTAGATCTATTACAATTGGTGGTGATGTTCTACACGACTAAGTAAAGGCGTGTTCTCTAGAGATTTGGGAATCATTGGAATGTCCAGTCAGAACTTCTAGACTCTTGGTGTTTAAGCAATGTAGTGTGAGAAATAATAGTCTGAAGGTTTATAGTAGTTCATCAGCTTGGAAGCTCGACTAATCAATTCTAATAGAGTCTCTTGCTCCTAAAGAGTCTTTCTATTAATAAAAGGGGGGAAGGTTACACAGGGTAATACAGAGTAATTGTGTAGATAATTGCTTTTATACATTGGGAGGGATTTGATCCCTTTTTATAGTCTTTAGATGTCTTGCGTGATTCTCGCCACTTTCTCGTTGCCGATGCTTTCTTTAAGCAATTAACATCAATGGTGTTGAGACAGTTACGACTCATCTGCCAAAATGTTGGGTCATTACGAGTTACATTCCCAGTGTGTGACATGGCCTTTTGGAACGTGCCAACTATCGTTGTCATCGTTAATGAGGGATTTGTTGATGAAGGTATTCTTAGAGTTTGCACGATGAGACGTTTTTTAGTAATTTCAGCGTTGCATGCGTGCGAGGAGTCATTTTTACCTTGATTGTCGTGCACGCTCAGCCTATATGTACCACGTGTCCAATCGTACGAGCGCCTTGAATGCCCTCACAAGCTAAAATGTCTTTGTCATCATTTCTAATTTCTCGACGCCTTTACCCAAAAACCCTCTTCTCTCTCTCCGCCCTATGCGATTTCATCATCTTCTTCTTCCTGACTTTGTGAGTGCTCAAAACGTTCAAAGGTCTTCCTAAATCTTGCTCTGTTCATTTTTTGTACTCTTCTTGGGTCCTCGATCGTTGATTGTCCTCAATTACTAGGTACGTTTTCTATCTTACCCCCTTATTTTCTTCTTTCTCCTAGGGTTTTTGTTCAACCCTAGATCCTACAAACTCGAGGTGGTTACTCCACTTCTGGACATTTTGATTTTGTTATTTTAGGAGTCAAGGTCGTTTCCTATCTTTTCTTCTTCTTTTTCTTGGACCCCTACTTTACTGCTAGGGTTTTCTGCTTCGGTTGTTGGAGTCTCGACTCTCAAGCTCTTGAGGAATGTCTCTCGAATGTCCCCCCTTTTTATGCGTATTTTGGTCACTTTTCTCCCTATGCCATCATATCTAATTCTTTTGTCTCTCTCGCCATGGCCAACAGATTTCCTAAATTTAAGGTCTGATCTCATCGTAGAAGGCAAACCGAGAATTTTGACGAGGTCGGGGATCTAGGGGATGTGGGAGAATAGATAAAAAGTTTTTTTGGGGTCAATTCCTCGATGCCCAAGCTACTGGAGTTGAGGCTTCCCTACTCCTTCCAGGGCTAGTTATGAGATCTAAGAAATTTTGAAAGTAGGAGATCTAGGAAGGGCGTAGCTGAGACCCCCAACAGTGTTGGGGATGTCAAGATCAATCTAAGCACCTCATACATCACAGGGCCCAACAAAGTCACCCCTACTTTTATGGGTGTTCTTTCTACCAAATTTGGATTTTTCAAGGGCATGCATTTCTGGAGTCCCAGCGTGGACAACCGATATGACATCGTGATGCTTGAGAAGACATGTTTCTTCACTGCTTCTTTCGAGAACAGTCTCATATTCCCTATGCACCATTTCCTTAAGTTTGTCCTTCAGCCCTTCAACGTCTGTTCAACCCAACTTTCTCCTATTTTTTTGGGTATTTTGGTAGGGCTCATGGTCTTTTTTTAAGAAGAATGGTTTGACCACCCCTCCTTCGGTCCCCTTACTTATGCATTTTTTCAACGTCAAGTTTTCTCTTGTCGAAGATTTTCTTTATATTTCGAAACGGGTGAAAACCTAACATCTAATCACCAACCTCCCGAGCTTTCTACAAAGGTTGAAAAAAACCCTCTTCTTTTTTGTTTCTAGAAAAAAATAGGAGTTCAATTTGAGGGACGCATCTGACACACTTTTTGTGCCTCAGGCTTGGTCGGGCCTAGACAATTTTGGGTAATTCCCTACCAAGGTGATTTGGTTCAAGCTTCTCCTTATTTTGTGTCATTCAATTACTGACCTCTATTTCTTTATTGCTTCAGGTATTCATCCTGAGCTCTACGTGAACGAGAGGTTTCTCCTCACAAACCTTAAGGACAGTCGACTTGAGGAGTACATCAGGCTCTTCCAATCCTCGGTCCTTGCTAGGTACAGATTCGGACCTCCTAATGTGAGAGGTGAAGCTGTCATACCTCTACCCACTCTTAGTGGAGGAGATTTTATTGGTAAGACCTCTACCTTATGCCTTTACTCTATTTTTCACTATTGTGGGATTGTTAATTGGTTGGCCTCTCTTTACATATCCGAGCTCCATGGCCTAGATGCTAAAGCTATGAAGGCCAAGGTGGCCCAAATGAGGGAAGAAAAAGTTACAGGGAAGAGGAAGGCTAAGGTCAGGTTGGGAGACGACCTGAAGCGTTTCCCAAAGGTTTCAAGGAATGACTCTCCCCAGAAGGGTCAACTTGCCCCCAAGTCACCTATGGTGGTTTCTTGAACCTCTCCTCCTCCTCCTCCTAGGCCTAAGAGACCTTTTGGAAAGGCCACCAAGGTGCCCCTACATAAAAAGAGGTGATCAAGGCTTCAAAGGCAATAACCCCATCTCTACAATATCCTTCTCTGTTGAAGCCTACTGAAGAGGCATCCCCTCAGCTGTTCCTCGGCATGACAGAGAACTCTTCAGCTCAGATTGCCAACGGTGGGTGTTCCCTTATTAGGGACGTGAACCTGGCTACCCACACTCTCTTTTCCATTATTCCTAAAGATGACATCTAGGAGGATTCTTCGATGCCCCTCTCTACTTCAATTGTCACTGCTCTTTATGGGCTAACCTCCATGAGTCTCTAGCTTTTTATGTTCAGTCTGAGTTAATTAGTTTTGTCTGATGTCTTCTAATATAGATTTTTTGTCTTTCTTTGTAAATGGCAATCCATGTTAGAGCCTTGGTAGGCAGGGTTTGTTCCTTGGAAAAGGTTTCTAGGGTGGCCAAGGATTCTTTGAAGGCCTCTGAGCTCAAGGTTGCTAAGCTGGCCTTTGCAAACGATGACATGAAGGCTCAGGTGCAAGACTTGAGCTCTTCCAATAAGAGGCTTGAGATTGAGGTCAAGTTGAAGAGTGATGAGGTCAAACTCAAAATGGATAACCTTGTTCAAGTGAGGAAGGACATGTTGGCTGCTCGGGAGGCAACTCAAACAGTGAAGAATGAGTTAATGGAGCTCAGTGACATCAACACTATCTGTCTGAAGGAAATTGATGATGAAAGAGCTAAAGTGGCTAAGAGGGACTCTATCATCGCCGATCTAAAGGATTAGTGTGTCACAACTTAGGTCAATGGCTACTTTGTCTTCCAGGAACAAGCCATGGAGAAGTATCTGGAGCTGGACTTCGACATTGACCCTCCCCTTGGTGGGGAAGAAGAAAGATCCCCTACTGAGAAGGAAGTTGAGGGAGAGACAGTTGATGTTGAGGCTCCTGAGTTTGCTCTCTCACCTAGGGCTCATACTGAGGTTGAGGTTAAGGCTAAGGCTAAGGCTCCTAGCCTTGTTATGCCAATAGCTTCTTCCGAGATGGTCTCGGTGGCTGTTTCTGTCGAGGTAATGATGTTTGAGACTACCTGTCACCAAGTGCTCTTGTTGAGGTTGAGGTATTTGCTCTAATTTTATCTGAAGACCCGTCAGTCCCAACCGTCTCCCTGCCTGAGAGTTACTCTAACCTCGTTCCTGTTTTGCCAGCGGGTGAGACAAGCATTACTAGACCTGAGCTACATGGAGGTGCTGAAGAGATTGCTGACTTCGCAACAGATACTTAGCTTTTTTCTTGTAATTTTTTGAACTTTCATCCCTATAACCTCTTTGAATAAAAAGTTAACTTTTGGACATCCTATTCTCAGTGCTATATATATATATTGATGCTTGATGTTGGAGATTTATTTCTTCCCTTGCCCCTGTTTCAAGAAGAGTTTTAGTCTTTTGGAAGCAACTTATCTCAGAACTTGCTTGTTTGTGAATCAAAAAAATTCAAAGTATGAGGTTTGTACATCCCTCCAGACATGTGTAAATAAAATATTTTTGATCTTATAAAAATTCTTCTTATCTATTCTTTAGCTCATTTATGAGTTTTAGAAAAACTCATATTTATTTTATGAGTTGAATAACTTATCGTTAGATCATGAGTTGAAAAATCATCTTTATTTTTATGAGCTAGAGAGCTCATCACTTATTTTATGAGTTGAAGAAGTTATCCTTATTTTTATGAGCTAAAGAGTTCACTGTTTCTTAATGAATTTTGAAAAACTCATATTTATTTTATGAGCTAAATAACTCATCTTTATTTTTATGAGCTAAAGAATTCATCGTTTATTTATGAGTCTTAAAAAACTCATCTTTATTTTATGAATTGGAAAGCTCAACATTTGTTCACAAGTTTTGAAAGTTCATATTCATTTTATGAGCTAAAGAGCTCATCGTATATTCATGAGCTGGAGAGCTCATCTTAACAGGTAGAATCTCTAGCTCTTGCTTTCTAACTCTTGTTTTCTAGCTTAGTTTAGCTATTGGTAGAATTTCTTTAGGTGGTTTGCTTTCCACGAGTGAGGCAAGACCATCATCTCCTTAGTCTGTAACTCGTAGTTCCTTAATTTGACTATCTTTGTGACTATGTATGGGCCCTCTCAGTTAGGCTCTAGTTTCCCATGCGTGGGGTCTTTCCTAGCTAAAAGGAACTTCTTCATAACCAAATCTCCCATTTTGAAACTCATATGCTTGACTATTCTATTGTAGTATCATGTTGTCTTCCTCTGATACTCAATGATGCGCTATAGGGAGTTGTTTCTCTTCTCATCTAAAAGGTCAAGATTAATGAGTAGCAATCTATCATTTTGTTCTAGATCTACGAGCTCTTTCCTTGGAGATGGGATGCCTATTTCAATAGGGATCATTGTCTAAGTGCCATAAGTCAGATCAAAATGTATTTCACTTGTGCCTGTTCTGACAGTGGTTTAGTAAGCCCATGGTACCCCCAATAGATGCTTCACTCATTGGCTCTTTAAAGCTCTGAGTTTGATTTTTAGAGCTATCTTGATAGTTTGGATAGTGACTTATGCTTGCCCGTTAGATTGCAGATGAATTGGTGCAGAGAAATAGTTCCTTATACCCAACTCGACACAGAACCATTTGAATTATCGAATTGTCTCCCATTGTTTGAGATGAGGGCCCTTGGAATCCCAAATCTATAGATTATAGATTTCCAACCAAAGTTTTGAACCTTCTGTTCTATGATCTTCGCAAAGGGCTCTACCTCAGCGCATTTAGTAAAACAGTCAACTCGAATCATTGCAAACTTACATTGCCCTTTGCTTATTGGAAGGGGTTCAAGAATATCCAACCCCCATTGCTGAAAGGGCCAATAGGCTGATCACCGAGATGAGTAGCTCTGGTGGATAGTGTGAGATGTTTGTATGTAGTTGACAGGCTTCGCATTTCTTAACAAGTTCTTTTGCATCCTTGAGTATCTTAGGCTAGAAATACCCCTACCTCAGCACGTTGCAGGCTAAGGTTCAATCTCTTATGTGATTTCCACAAATGCATTCATGAATCTCCCTTAAGAATTTAATTTGCTTCGTCATCTTCGACGCACCTCAAGAGAGGTTAGGAGAAGCCTCTTTTGTACAATTTGCCATGGATGTTGTTAAATGTGGATGACCTAATTCTCAATTTGTTGCTTCTTTAGAATATGTTAGGAGGGTTCCACTTTGTAGATAAGCTAGGATTGAGTCCATCAAGGTTGGCTACGTCTCTCCAGGGAGAACCTCCTTGGGTTCAGAGCTCACGAAGAGCTCAATTAGGTGCTCAACTGGAATAAACTTTTTCATGTTTTCTTGAGAAGTGGTGGCTAACCTAGCTAGAGCATCGGCCCTGGAATTCTCTGCATAGGGGATTTCCTTGACCTTGACCTAGACAAATTTTTTTAGCAATTACTGTACCTTTCTTAAGTGTAGTGCCATATTTTCTCCCTTAGCTTTCTATGACTCTTCAATTTGTCTCACTACCAATTGTGAGTTATTGTGTATTACGAGCTGCTCTACTCTAATAGAGTGGGCTAATTTGAGCCCTACGATTACTGCTTCATATTATGCTTCATTGTTTGAAGCATTAAAGTTGAATCTAAGAGTGTATTTTATGTCTATTCTATCTGGATAAATCAGGATCAACCCAGTACCGCTACCCCTAAGCGTTAGCTACCCCATCTACAGAGAGTTTCCACGTTGGGAGGTCGAGAACCAGATGGGTTGAGTCATGAGGTACCTCCTAGCCTATAGGAATAGTAAATTCTGTGATGAAGTCTGCTTACACTTGTCCTTTAATAGTTGTTTTGGGCTTGTACTTGATGTCGAACTCGCTAAGCTCGATCGCCCATTCCACTAGTCTTCATAACAATTCAGGCTTATGAAGACTTGTTTCATTGGTTGATCTGTGGGAATTTATATAGTATGAGCTTGGAAATAGGGTTTGAGGCTCCTTACAGTCGTTACTAGGACTAGAACCAATTTTTTTATTTTTGGGTATCTCTAATCTGCCCCCCTCAGAGCTCTGCTATAGTAATTAGACTAGTTATTGAGCTCTATCTTCCTCCCTTTACCAATGTTGCGCTTGTGAAAAAATCTGAGACAATAAGATATAGAGTAAGGACTTCCCATTTTCAAGGGCTAACTAGAATTGGGGGGAGCTGAGGTATTCTTTGAGGGTTTTGAATGCTTCTCCACACCGTTCGTTCCAATGGAAAGTCGCTTTTAGTAACTTGAAGAATTACTAGCATTTGTCGCTCGACCTAGAGATGAACCGGCTTAATGCTACTATTCTTCCCGTCAAACGCTGAACTTCCCTTATATTAGTGGGTGGCTGCATGTCAATCATTACCTGAACTTTCTCTGGATTAGCCTTGATGCCTCGGCTATTGACTATGAAGCCTAGATATTTCTTGCAGAGACCCCAAAGGCACATTCTGCAGGATTGAGCTTCATCTTGTATTTCTTAAGAATCTGGAAAGATTCTTTAAGATGCTAAACCTGGAGCTCAGACTTTAATGACTTCACCAACATTTCATCTATGTAAACCTCCATATATGTCCCAATATGAGCTTGGAACATACGGTTAACCAATTATTGGTAGGTGGCTCTTGTATTTTTTAGCCCAAAAGGCATGACTTGGTAGCAATATGTCCCCTTCTTGGTTATGAAGGACATTTTTTCGTGGTTATTGGGGTCTATTTTGATCTGATTGTACCTAGAAAAAAGTGTCTATAAAACTATGCAGTTCATGCCCTGCCGTGGCATCCACGATCAAGTCCATTATAGGGAGTGGAAACTATTCTTAGGATAGGCGTGGTTTAGGTAGGTGAAGTTGATGTAGAGGCATCATTTGCCATTAGTCTTTTTTACAAGCACCACATTAGTAGCCAAGTTAGGGTAATCTACCTCCCTGATGGCCTTGGCAAGTAGAAGTATAAAGACTTCTTCATTTTTGATGCTTTGGGGTAAAGCTCTTTCGTTTCTATTTCATAGGTTTGAAGGTTAGGTTAACGCTGAGTCTATGCATAATGACTGATGGATCAACGCCCTGCATGTTCTCTTGTTTCCAAGCAAAGACCTTGGTATTTGCCTTCAAAAATTGAATTAAGAGGTGCTTGACCTCCTAGAGCAACCTTGATCCAATGTGTACTAGGTGCCCTATGTCATCGTCAGTTGGATAGGTTCTAGTGCTTTCGAAGGAGTAGGCCTTGTCTTCAACTCATCCCTCAACTAAAGGATAATCATGAGGGTGCTAGAAGCCTTCCAAATCTGAGTCTGAGAATGTGATATCCATGCTTAGCTGGGGTGCTTTGGATACAGAATGAATTTCTAGAATGTTTTTAGCTCGGGCTTTCCTTGTGTGGGCCTTTCTGGCAGAGTTAGTCTTTCCACCTTTAACAAATCCTTCGAAAATAAACCTGATTTCTCCTAAGGGTTGTTAGTGCTGTAAGGAGTTTGTTGTTGTGGTTCAGGAGATGGGTAAGCTCGGTTCTGATTGTCTTGTCCTATGAAACGACGCAATTGACCCCTCTAGATCAAGAACTTGATCTCGTTCTTTAACTGAATGCAATCATCGGTGTAATTCACAATATTTCGATGATATTTGCAATATTTCGTGGCATCCTGTTTATTGGGATCCACCTTTATCCGAGGTTGCCACCTCAAGAACTTCTCATTCTGGACCTCATAGAGTACTTGTGATACTATGGCGTTGAGAGGAGTGAACTATCATGGGGCATACTTTGATTGTAGTTCTTATGGTGAAGGACCTAGGTGATCTTTGATGTCACCTCTTCTTTTTGGGGAACGATCCTTGTCTCTCTTCAGAGATCGTTCTCGACTTTTGTCCTTTTTTGGACTTCGATCTCTTCTCTTTTCCTCTCTCTATGAGTTGTAGAGCTTTCACCTTTTGAGAGATAGCTTATTTGCCATTGATATATTTCTTTACTTTGGCCAGCACCTCAACCATTTTAGCTTGTGGGTTTTTAAACATTGAGAACACCAAATCCTTTGATTGTATTCTCAACTCGACAATAAAGGATGTGAGGGTAAACTTCCCATCAAGAATGTCCACTTTTAGAGACTCCGGGTTGAACTTATGGACATAGCTTCGCAATGATTTGCTTGACCCTTGCTTCACATTCAGCAAATGATAGCTCAACTTTCGGTAGGTTTGAGCTCCTGTGAAGTGTGATACAAATGAAATAGAGAGCTCTCTGAAAGTGGAGATCGACGATGGGGCCAATATATTGAACCAAGCTAAGGTTCAGCCCTTTAGGGTGATAGGGAAATTGGTGGAAGGTTACATAGGGGAATAGAGGGTAATTGTGCAGATAATTGTTTTTATATATTGGGAGGGATTTGAACACTTTTTATAGTCTTCAGATATCTTGCATGATCCTTACCACTTTCTCGTAACTGATGCTCTCTTTGCGCAATCAACGTCGATGGTGTTGAGGCAGTTGCGATTCATCTGCTAGAATGTTGGGCCGTTACGAGTTACACTCTCTAGGTTTGATGTGGCCTTCTGGAAGGTACCAGCTGTCGTTGTCATTGTTAATGAGAGGACTTGTTGATGAAGGTTTTCGATTTTTGCACCTCGGGACAATGGTTATGAGCTGTGAAGTCTGTGTTCAGTTGTCCGAGCCGGAAGTACAGAGCTAAGCCTTGAATAATTTTAGGTATCATCGACAATGAAAACCCTAAATTTGGTTATCTCAATTTGAATATGGTCACGTGGTTTTTCAAATATACTAGTATTGCACGTAAATAAATTTAAATAATAAGAATTATATATGTAATTAAAATTGTTACTACATTTAATTATTAGTTTATTATATAAAACTTTGAGTACGTAATCTGTCATTTATTTAGTTATCTCTCTGACCCTTTTAGGCATTTAGACACTAATTATATTATAGAATTATTAATTTTTATTTTTTTAAATCGATTGATTAAATTGCTTTTAATACTAGTATATTATTGCATACCAAAAAATAAAATATAATATATATTTGATAATGGAATTCAATTTGATAACTATATTTGTATAATAATTTAACATATATATATATACGATTTTAATTCTTCATATAGATATAGAAAATTGTATATAACTGTACAACTAATAAATGAATTCAAAAGAATTAACAAGTTTTTATAAAAAAGTCCAACATAAGTTTAACATCAAATAAGAGTAAAAACAAAAAATTAGATGAAAGTAAATATATTATTGAGTATAATTTACTTTATTATAATAATTATTGTCAAAATGGGAAATCAAAAGTTTTCATTTACTTCTATATAAATATAGAAAATTGTATATAACTGTATTACTAATAAATGAGTTCAAAAAAATTTAGAAGCCCTTATAAAAGAGTCCAAAAAAGTTAAAATTCAAATAGGAGTAAAAAACAAAAATTAGATGAAAATATATATATTGGTGGATATAATTGACATTATTATAATAATTATGGATAAAATAGAAAAAAAATTAGAAGTCTTTATAAAAGAGTCCAAAACAAGTTAAAAGTCAAATAGGAGTATAAAACAAAAATTAGATGAAAATATATATATTGGTGGGTATAATTGACTTTATTATAATAATTAGGGATAAAATAGAAAATCAAAAATTTTTCGCAGATCCTGACATTTATAAGTAGTAGTATACTAACGGGCCTTTGGTCTAATGATATTCCTTACCTTGTAAAGGTTTTGCCTTCTTAAGGTCAAGGGTTCAAGCCCCATTCCCCCCTCCCATCCCCAACCCAAATATACATATACATATATATATATATATATATAAGTAGTAGTGTAGATATAGATATAGATAAAGAAGGATATGAATGTCATTTCCAAATCATAGTTAATGTGGTAAGCGATTCAAATTAATGTGTATTTTATATCACATGAAGTAAAGTGCAAACAAGGCTAAGTAAATTAGATTTTGCTCTGACTTTTTTTAATCGCATAATCATAATACTAAACTTGGCGTAAGTAAATTAGATTTTGCTCCAACTTTTTTTAATAGCATAATCATAATATTAAACTTGGCTAAAAACTCACAAGATAATAACATTGAGTATTTTTACATATTTAAAATTTGTAATTTTGGTCATCATGTCCAGAATGTGTAATTGTTGTTATTGTTTGATTTGCATAACGTATAATATAAAATAAGACAGGTTTTAATAAGTCTATTTGATGGTTTCAAATAAACTTATTTAGTGGTCACAAACATCTCTCTCAAAACTATACCAACATCCCTTTAAAACTATTTACATTGCACCGTTACTTCTGACACGAGTTACCTAGTCAATAGTCAATAACTTAACACTCAAGATGTATTACGATATTTGAGAGCTCATATCTGCATTCAGTTTGATAAGCCATTGAAAACTACCGTTCGAGCCCTAGAAAGAACGGAAAAAGGAATCGATCAGGATTTATGTATGTTTGCACTTGCAAAGCTACACTCACACACCGATCAGGTTAGGCTTATTATTGTTCTTGTAATTTTTTTTGAACCCACCTTCCTTCTTCGTTTCACACCTTTCTATTCAATATGATACTCCTACATTCAATTCGTCCACTATTGTACTTGCTAGAGATTGGCTGTGACTATAATCTCATTGTTGTAAACTAAAATTATAGGATCATTTAGGGATTTTCCTCTAATTTGATACCCTGTAAGCACACAATACGCGTACCCGCTCACAATTCACATTTGTCGGATCAAATAAGCATATCTTGTTCGGTGTTCATTTCCCTGACGGTGACTCATTTTTTTCCTGGCCTTTTTGTGAAATTGGAATCCTGTTTTACACTAGGGGTGACCCAACACAAATTAGGGCTTACAACAAGAATTTTGCATGAGATTTTATTTAATATTTTAGGAAGATAATAATTTTTTTAATAAGTATTAGACATTTTATAGAAAGTTGTGGTATAATTTATTTTTAGGAGCATTGAGATCAGGCGGGATCAGACAATAAATTAGGTGCAATTGTAAAGTCAGAATGTTACACATTAATAAATTGAACGAAAACTTAAAGTGACAACAAGAAAGTTAGAGATAATGACAAAGAATCAAAGCAAGACAATGAGACTGGGAGAGAGAGAAAGAGTTGAAGAGATGCGGTGAGTGTCAAGGAAAAATAGTGAAAAGAATTGAAAAGGATCGTAACTTTTAAACCTATAAGTCATTATTTTTATATATATTTTTTGAAGGATTTGTTATATTTTAGAACTTTCTAAAAATTTACATAGACTTGTGAAATTGTTACATTTTATAACTTTTTATAAGACTTTAGATAGACTTATGAAATATATTGGGCCTTTAAATTTGTCCATTCAAAAGGGCCTCATACGCATGAAGTTGAATTAAATCCTGAAAATTAAATAAGGGCCATAAATTTGTGGGGCTTTAAGCGATTATTTTAATAGTTAGACTCTAGGGCGTGCCCTGTTGTGGCTCCTTCCATCCAAATGATCGAAGTGTTTGTCCATCTCGCAACAATTATAGTCTCTACTCGTCCCTCACTGTCGAGTCTTTGTCCATGAAACCGATTAATTAAGACAAATTGATTACTAGATGATATACAAGGATTAATTAAAACAAATTAATTACTGGATGATAAATGTGTTATTCTATATTTTATGCATTTTTTAATTTGTCAAATTATGTGTAGACTGTTATAAGATACTGTCATAATAAATATGTTCAATGTTACAACGTGGTGTCACATAATTTTTTTTTTAGCAATTTAGGCATCTAAAATATATTAAACATTACATATGTGTTATTTAATACACATGTTATTTGCGTACAATTGTTCAATAGTATAATTCATAGGAATTGTAAATATATATATATCGTCTTGACTAAGTATACATTTTTTAGCCAACAATTTTGCACATCTATTTATCTTTCTTATTTCTTGCTTTACTAGCACTTTTTTTTGATACAATCTATTGTTTCATTACTGTTTTTATGTTATTTTATTTGTTTTGTATGTTGTTCATAAAAATTGTGATATTACATGATCGACTATCAATATACATTTGTAATTTCTTGTTATTGAATTATTTTACTATTTTTTCTAAGATCCTTAATTTGTTTATGTATGCAACGTTCACCTACTATTTTATTGTGTTTTATTTTTCTCGATAATAACTTTATTAATTTTTTTTTTGATATTAATTATTTTTTATCGTGGATCATTTATGAAAATAAATAATTTAATTGGTTGATGTTTTTATATTTAAATGGAAACAAAATCAAGTTTGAGAAAAATATAAAATGTGTTTGATTTATTTTATTTATAGAAGAAATATACTTATTATATTTTTTTATTTAAGTGTTAACTTTTTTCTGTCATTTAAAATATGTATGTGTGAGGGGATTACACTTTTTAACTTAAATATTTTTCTTTTTTGAGCAGCAATTTTTGAATTAAATTTAAATATTATTTTATTAACTTAATCTTTTTAAGTATGGATGTTAAAATTTTCCAAACCCAACCAACCTAATTGATCAGCTTTCATAAAAATCGGCCGGCTAATGAAAGGATTTTTGATTTTTCGGGTAAGAATGCAAAATAGTCACAAATTTTTTGCATTCATATCCGACCCGACTCTCGACCCACACGTGTAATTTTTTTAAAAAATATATACAAGTTAATTTGTGCACAAAAATCCTAAAATTCCCAGCGCATCTTCCTTCTCCGACGAGTCTCAGAGACTCTCCCCTCTTTCTTCTTCTCAGTCGATTGACCCTTGGCGCCTCATCCTCTTCGAGTCTCAGAGACTCTCGCCTCTCTCGCCGCCTTCTCTTCGAAGCCACAAGCCACACGCATCCCAGGTTCTCTCTCTCTCTCTCTCTGTATCACAGTCTATGTGTGAGCCTTAATTCCTTTTGTTTTTCTGAAATTGAAATCATATGATAAGAGTTGCAGGAGTTTTTTTGTTTAAGCTAAATTATAATGAGTTTTAACTTTTAATCATTGATGTATATCTCAGAACTCTAAAATTTGTGGCCTTTTTAATACGTAGGGCTTAAAGCCCATGCTGTTTTGAATATACCGTTGAGCCGGCCATGTTTTACAGTACAGTGGATTTTGTGAAATATGAATAGCAGCAGCAGCAGTAGACAGAGGACCCTAATGGGTGGGTGTCAGCACGTATTGGATTATCTGAGGCGAATGCAGGCAGATAATTCTTCTTTCTTTTATGCAATTCAAGGTGATAATGAGCACTCCAATGCAAATATCTTCTGGGCTGATGCAACGTCCAGGATGAACTACAACTACTTTGGTGATACTGTTAGGTTTGAAACATCATACAGGACCAGCCGCTACAGGGTACCTTTTGCCTCATTTACTGGCCTAAATCATCATGGCCAACCCATTTTGTTTGGCTGTGCATTACTTTTAAATGAATCTGATACCTCCTTCATATGGCTTTTCCAAACTTGGTTTCAAGCAATGCGTGTACACAGCCCAGTGTCCGCCCCAGTCTCTATCACCACCGACCTGGATCATCTCATACAAATGGCCGTGGCACAAGTTTTGCCTGAAACACGTCATCGGTTCTGTAAGTGGAGTATATTTAGAGAAACCGCTGGGAAATTGGCTCATATATATCAAACACATCCTACTTTTGAGATTGAGTTTAAGAAGTGTGTTAATGAAGCCGAGACTGTTGATGAATTTGAGTCAAATTGGGAATCACTCCAACAGAGGTACTACCTCATGGATAATGACTGGCTTCAGTCGATGTACAATGCACGTCATCAGTGGGTCCCCATTTACATGCGGGACACTTTTTTTGGGGAACTGTCATTGGCCGAAGGAAGTGACCCTATGAACTTAGTCTTTGATGGTTATGTGAATGCATCCACCACCATACAGTTGTTGATCAAACAGTACGAGAAAGCTATAACAAGTTGGCATGAAAAGGAACTAAAGGCAGATTTTGATACTTCTAGTACTATGCCAGTTTTGAAGACACCGTCTCCTACAGAAAAACAAGCTGCAAACCTCTACACAAGGAGAATATTCACTAAATTCCAAGAGGAATTGGTCGAGACCCTTGCTAATCCTGCAACCAAAGTTGAAGACTCTGGAACACTCATAATATATAGAGTAGCCAAATTTGGGGAGGAGTTCAAAGGTCACACTGTTAGGTTCAATCATTCTGAGATGAAAGCTAACTGTAGCTGCCAAATGTTCGAATTTTCAGGTATTATTTGTAGGCATGTATTATCGGTGTTCAGAGCTAAAAATGTTCTTACACTCCCTTCTCAATATGTTTTGAAACGGTGGACAAGAAATGCGAAGAGTGGAGGTGCCACCGATGAACATGATCCTGAGTTGCCAAACCATTCTCGAGAGTCTGTAACTTTTCGTTATAACAACCTACGGCAGGAGGCCATCAAATTTGTAGAAGAAGGTGCAAAATCTATACATATTTATAATGTGGCAATGGATGCTCTACAAGAGGCAGCAAAGAAGGTTGCTGTGGCCAAAAAGCAAAATTCTGGAGCCGCACAAGGATGCACCCTAGCCAATGGAGATATTCCAGAGATACACGCAGATGAAGAAAATCACGCAACAACATATCAATCCACGGTTAGATTTCACACAGATCCTTATTCTTTTCACTTGTTCAATTAACTTATTCACATTGTAGGTTTGCTTAGAATTTTACATCTGGATTGTGCTACATGTGGGGTGCTAATATTTCCTAAAACTGGGTGGGGGAATAATTTCTGGGTCACTGCAGGAAGGAGAACATTGGGCAACTCATGAGTGGGCACAATAAAGACGATGATTATAGGGAGGGTGTGAATATTAGATATAGCCCTAATGATAGGCTAGCTGGTGTGAAGGTGGAGCCAATGGTAATGAGGATAGTTGGGCCAGATCGAGATATTTTCTGGCCAGAAAGGATTTTTCGTCTGTTCCTGTTAAAATGAAGAGTTGGAAAGTCAATAAAGGTAGGGGTGGCATAAACGAAAAATGATTGAGGGAGCTTAAAAGTCTGAAATGTTAAGTCAGTTATGGAGGGGCAGTCTTAGAAACTCTGTAGTGGGCCCAATTTTTATTCATGAAGATCCTTAGTTGGAATGTGCACTGTTTGAGAGATAGGAAGAAAAGAAGATTAATTAGGGAGATGTTTCAAGCAAATCCTGATATTGTTGAATGGGTTTTTGGCTACCATTGGCGCTAAGTATGATACAGAAGATGAAGCCATTGGTGAATGTTTACGAGTTATAGGCCAAGTAGGCTTCGGATGAGAATAAACTTTTTTGGGAGAACTGGCAGGATTTTTTGGTTTTTGTAGACCTTGAATCAGGTGAGCTTCTTTATGAAAGGGTTAAGTTCTTGGCTACATCATAATTAGTTCGGGGGTTGTGGAGTGTTGTTTGTGTTTTGTTTTTGTCTTTTGCTATTCAACTCATTGTAGTTATGTTTGGATTCCTTATTCAGCACATATTTTTGGTACAGACTGCTCTTTTCCAGAAGTATTCATAAAGTGATCTTGCCAAGCAGAAAAAAGAAGTGTTACTTATCTTTAATAACAATTCGTGGATTTTGTTTGTGAATTCTCTCTGATTTTTAATTTTGTTAGTTATATAGAATGAGCATAGAATGGTGATGCTGGACAATAGTGCGGAAAGCAAAAAAAGGGTCAAGGAGAAAAGAAGTAGAGGAGGAGAAAGGAAGGGAAAAGGAGAAAGAGAGAGACGTGTGAGAGAGGATTCCGAAGTCTACATCAATATTCAATATGTGAAAAACGAAGACTTTATTATATGATCTATACGGAGGCAAACCAAAAAATAATCAAATTAAATTTATTAAAAGATATTTATACTCCAAAATTGTTAAGTTGAGAGAATTAACATAACACAATATTAGAGTGAAAGAGAGAGGTTAACAAAACTTAACCTAGCTCTCATACATCACTTGTATTTATAGTTAACCCATAATAATAAGAATTACACAGACACCCTTTACTATTAACAATTTACAATTTACACATACTATCCTACTATTCTTAACACTCCCCCTCAAGTTGGATTATATATATCATATAATCTAAACTTAGAATAAATGATTGTAAGACGTGGACGACCCAATACTTTGGTAAACATATCTGCAAGCTCATCTTCAAATTTCACAAATGGAGTTGTAATCTCCCCGGCTACTATGTTGTCGCGAATAAAGTGACAATCAACCTTAATATGTTTGGTTCTCTCATGAAACACAGGATTGACAGCGATATGGATAGCTGCCTGGTTGTCGTAGAACAACTGTAAAGGAAGTTGAACTGAAAACTCAATTTCCTGAAGGAAGTGTAGTAGCCAAGACAACTCACTCGTCGTATGTGTCATTACCCTATACTCAGCCTCGGCACTGGATCTTGCTATCACGGGTTGTTTCTTATTTTTCTATGAGACAACATTACCTCATAAGAAAGTACAATAACCAGTGGTTGATCTCTGATCAGAAGGAGAGCCAGCCCAATCAGCATCTGAGAACCTTCCACTCTAAGATGTCCATTAGCTCGATATAACAGTCCAAGTCCAGGAGTTCGTTTGAGATATCGGAGAATACGAGTAACTGCCTCTCAATGTGGTACTCTAGGATAACCCATGAACTGACTTACTATACTAATTGCATAGGAAATATCCGGTCGAGTAATAGTGAGATGATTAAGCTTCCCAATCAATCTGCTATGCCGACCCGTATTCTTAAACAATGCACCATCATCCGTCAATAATTTTTGATTCGGATCCATAGGAACATCAATCGGTCTACCACCCAGCAAACCTGCTTCCTCAAGCATGTTAAGTACATATTTCTTCTGAGATAAACAAATATCCTGTTTAGATTGAGCCACCTCAATACCCAAGAAATACCTGAGTTTTTTCAAATCCTTAGTATGAAATCGATCCTGTAAGAATATTTTAAACTTGACAATCCCCTCAGAATCATTTCCAGTAATCACAATATCATCTACATAGACCACCAATAGGACATATCCAGCATCTGTCTGTCTATGAAACACAGAATGATTTGTCTGACATCGAAGAAGATCAAACTCTAAAATTACATCTGAAAATTTACCAAACCATGCCCTCGGTGACTGCTTCAAACTATACAAAGATTTTTTTAACTGACATACACTCTTACCATACTCCCCCTGAGCAGTAAATCTAGGTGGCTACTCCATGTATACTTCTTCAACCAAGTCACAATGTAGGAAGACATTCTTGATGTCTAACTGAAATAAGGGCCAATCAAGATTAGCAGCCAAAGAAATTAAGATACGAACATAGGAAATTTTGGCAACAGGAGAAAAAGTCTTCTTATAATCAACACCATAAGTCTGAGTAAAACCCTTTGCAACAAGTTGGGCTTTGAGACGCTCCATAGAACCATCTGGACGAAATTTAACAGTATACACTTAACGACAGCCAACAGTTCGTTTACCAGGGGGTAAAGGAACGAGATCCCAAGTTCCATTATGATGTAAAACATTCATCTCCTCCTCCATAGCTTTCCTCCAATCCGGATCAGATAATGCATCCTGTAAATGCTTAGGAATAGATATAGCAGATAATTAAGAAGTAAAATAGGAGAAGACAGGAGACAAGGCATCATATGAAACAAAATGAGAAATGGGATGATGAGTAACACACGAACGAGTCCCTTTGCGAAGAGCAATAGGTAAAGAGTCTAAATTACCTGATGGACCAGGATCAGAAGGCGGCAAGGAAGATGGTACGGACACCTCAGTCGATTGGCAAGGACGGCGAGAGTAGACACGGAGAGGTAAAATAGATGGTAACACAGTGGGCAGCGAAATATCTGAAGATAAAGAAAGAAATGGTGGTACAGGAGAGGATCCAAAGTTCAGATCCAAAAGCTGAGAAGGTGCTGGAAAGTATGGAACAGACTCTTCAAACGTGACATCAGCACTAGTAAAGTATCGGTGCAGACTGTAGCAATGATACCCCTTCTGCGTGCGGGAGTAGCCAAGAAATACACATTTGGTAGCTCGAGGGTCAAGTTTATCAAATCTAGGACCAAAATTGTGAACATAACATACACAACCAAAAACCTTAGGAGTCAGGGAAAATAAGGGCTTATCGGAAAAAAGAACAAAATATGAACTTTGTCCATTTAACACAGAGGATGACATACGATTAATAAGATGACAAACTGTAAGAACAACATCACTCCAATAATATCGGAGAATATTCATCTGGAATAACAGGGCACATGTGAGTTTCAATAAATGACGGTTCTTGCGTTCAGCAACACCATTTTGTGGAGAGGTGTAAGCATTAGAAGTCTGATGAATAATGCCAATTTTACTAAGATTAGTTGAAAAAGGATCAGATTCATATTCCCGAGTATTATCAGAACGTAAGGTATGTATACGACAACCAAACTGAGTTTTTATTTCCTGACGAAAAGTCTCAAATATAGAGAATAATTCAGACCGAGCTTTCATCAAAAATAACCAAGTCACACAAGAATATTCATTCACAAATGTCCCAAAATAAGGATATTTATTAGATGAAATATTCTTTATTGGACCCCATACATCAGAATGGACTAGACACACGATTATTGACTCTAGATTAAAATGACACACAGTGATGCTTACTAAGTTAACAAGCTTCATACGACAAAGACGATACATAACTAAGATTGGAAACTTGACACTTCAGATTCTGGAGAGAGGGATGTCTAAGAGGGCAATGCCATTGAAAAGGAGACAACGAGGTCTGTAAAGCTCGGGTAGGTGAATCAAAGTCAAGGTAATATACACCACCAGCTTCATGCCTCGTACCAATCTTGCTCTTCGTCTTGAGATCCTGAAAGACACAATAAAAGGGATAAAAGGTTACAGAACAATTGAGAGAATGGATAATCTTGCTAATGGAAAGTAAACTAAAAAGAAACTGAGGAACAAATAACACAGAAGATATGGACATATCAGGACTCAAGTGAGTAGTCCCCATACTTGAAATTTTAGAACAAGTACCATTAGCAAGAATAACACTACGTGTAGAAGTATAGACTGATAAGTAGAAAAAATATCAGACGTATCAGTCATGTGGTCAGAAGCGCCAGAGTCTATGATCCAGGGACTGTGAG
>CAUOFW020005544.1:0-26884 GCA_963454935.2 Ilex paraguariensis
AAAGTAATTGCCAGAGCAGCCTCAACTACCCATCAAATCTCTATCTCTCTCTGTGTGTTTGTGTGTGGTGGGGAGGGGGTGAGATGAGGAAACAGAGCATAGAAGCTCCACTTTTGGGCAGTGGTGGAAATTCCAAGAGAAGGAGATGGAGCAGAGTTTTGGGTCTCCTCCTCTCACTCATAGCCATAATATGTAAGTTTTCTCTCAATTTGCTTCAGTCCAATTTAATTTTCTTTGATTTCATCATGACCCAAATTCTGGAATATCTTGAAAATGCCATTATTGCTTATCTGAATTTTGGGTCCTTGAGTTCATATGATTTTGTTTTATTTTCCCTTGTAAATTAACACTATTTTGGCTGTAAATTGGTTTCTATATGCTAGATCTTGAATCAAGGCTGCTAAGAGATTAATAGTGGTTGCCACAAGATATTAAAAGAAAAAAAATTTACAAGGATTCTTGGTGAACCTGCATGGGGTAACTGTTTGTTTCAGTTTCTTCACAATATGAATATATAATAATAGCTCACCTCGAGTCCTGTAAATTTTATTGTCAACCAATCATAATGCATGTGACCAGATACTTTAAAAGAAAAACTAATCAATTTGGTGAAAGATTGGCTGGACCTTGCTTCTATGGGAAATGTCCAGTCCAAGCCCCATTCTTCCAGGTTAAGGTTCATAAAATTCTTTTCTATGTAGTTTTTTGTTTGAAATAAATGGTTTGTGTTTTTGTCTACCAACAATATCTTCTTCCTGTTTTACTGAATTTTATGTTGGTTTTCAACTATATGATGCTATGATATCTCACGGTTTAAGGAAATGTGGTTCTTCAAGGAGCACAATGGGGGCATGATTAATGTAGCCATCCCTAAATAGTTGTGTTAAATTCTTTGTTGTTGTTGTTGTCGTTGTTGTTGCTTTCAATATTTATGCTCAAAAAAAGTAATTTCACTAAAGGTTGTTCTTGTGTACATTTTCAGTTGTTTGCCTTACACTAGGAGGAAACCTAAGTGTGTGGGTGGTAAGAGATGAAAACAAGCACAATGGCTGTGTGCAATTTGAAAATAAAGAAATTGTTGAGTCAGACCAAGCAGTTGTTGCTTCTGATGACGGTCGATGCTCGGAAATTGGTGTATCAATGCTTCGACAAGGTGGTCATGCTGTTGACGCTGCTGTGGCAACCACCCTCTGCCTTGGTGTAGTCAATCCAGCCGGTAGTGGAGTAGGAGGTGGATCTTTCATGATTGTTCGGTCTTCACCAGAATCAAATACCCAAGCTTTTGACATGAGGGAAACAGCTCCCTCAGCTGCTTCACAGGTTTCTCTCTCTCTCTCTCCCACACACACACACCCCAATTATTTTCTAGGACAATTAACCATCTTCGGGTTGGCCCATTAATTCATTGGGTCCAATTATACAGCTTCCTCAAAAAATTCATTTGATTAAAAGCCAGAGGGATCAAGTAGTTACTACGGTATGTGCATAACAATAAGTATTTGATTTCCCTTTGGTATTTGGCTGGTGAGGTGACTTGAACATTTTACCTTAAAAAATTTGACATTGATTTATTTGAGTCTCTTTGCTGTCATCTAATGTTGTTGTTGTCAACAAACAGAACATGTATGAGAACAATCCCGATGCTAAGTATGAAGGACCACTGGCAATTGGCATTCCCGGTGAGCTAGCTGGCCTTCATGAAGCATGGTCAAAACATGGACGTTTGCCCTGGAGGACTTTATTCCAACCAGCCATTAAACTTGCTAAAGAGGGGTTTGTGGTTTATCCTTATCTCGAATCATCCATTTCTAGTAGTGCGAACAAAATAATGGCTGACCCGGGCTTACAGCTAGTATATGCACCAAATGGGAAATTGTTACAAGCCGGGGATACATGCTACAATGCGGAACTTGGCCGCAGTTTGGAGGCAGTAGCAGAACAAGGGATACAAGCCTTCTATAATGGAACAATTGGGGAAAATCTAGTAAAGGATGTGAAAGAGGCTGGTGGAATTTTGACAATGGAAGATTTGAGGAATTACAAAGTGGATGTTATGGATGCAATGTCCGTGAACGTAATGGGCTACACTATCTTAGGCATGCCACCTCCATCCAGTGGAACAGTCGGAATATCTCTGGTCCGGTTCTCACTTTTTCCAATTTTTTTAACCTTTAATCGGATTAGAACATGGATATGAAAATTTGAGCTCTTGATGCTGCAGTTCACAAGACTGTGTTTGCTTTTGTTGAACTGTACTAATGTGCATTGATGAAAAACAGGTTCTAAACATCTTGAATAGCTATGGGAGTCCCAATGCTGCAAAGGGACCTCTGGGGTTACATCGCCTGATTGAGGCATTAAAATTTATGTTTGCTGTCCGGATGAACCTGGGTGATCCCAACTTCGTGAATATCAGTAAGACTATCTCTGACATGCTTTCCCCTTCTTTTGCCAAGAAACTTCAACAAAAAATATTCGACAACACGACTTTCCCTTCTGAATACTATATGCACAGGTTAGGCTTTGTCACGTGATTGATTCAAAGAAGAAATTATACATTGTACTTATCCAAAATTTGGTCAGTATTCTATTGTATAATGTGAAATTGATCGTGAACTTAAAGCATTTAGTCCTTAATTTCCAGGTGGAGCCAGCTTAGAGATCATGGAACCAGCCATTTGTGTGTTGTGGATGCAAATCGAAATGCAGTGTCACTGACAACCACTATAAACTATGGTTTTGGAGCTGGGTTGCTCTCTCCTTCCACTGGTATTGTGCTCAACAATGAAATGGACGACTTCTCGACACCAACAGAAATATCTCCCGATAAACTCCCTCCTGCACCAGCCAATTTTATCAGACCAAACAAGAGACCCTTATCTTCCATGACACCTATCATTGTTCTCAAGGTATAGGAACGCCACACATTCTCTCTCTCTTCTGACTTCTTTATATTTTTTCAGGTTTCCACCAATCATCAAAGCTAGAAAGTATTGGAAACGCCTAGTCATGGTTATAAGGATGAGAAATAGTTTTATTCTAATCCCGCATGAGAAAAGATTGTTCTGTAATGTAGTTGGTTTTTGAAATTGTAAGCTTCTTTAAGCAGTTCTTCCCTATGCACTGTTTGCAGGATAATGAATTGGTCGGGGTCGTTGGAGGTAGTGGTGGTCTATACATAATTCCAGCTGTGATACAGGTTTTTCTAAACCATTTTGTCTTGGGAATGGAACCTCTAGCGGCAGTTCAGAGTGCAAGAGTCTACCACAAGGTCGCTCACTTGATTTGGAACGTAAACTTCATTTCATTTTGATGAACCCTCTATTGATTTAACATGAACTTTGTGCAGCTAATACCAAATGTGGTTTTATATGAAAACTGGACGGTCATCGATGGTGAGCACATAGAACTCTCGGACGAGAAAAAGCAGTTCTTGGAAGAGAGAGGTCATCAACTTCAGGCTAAAGCAGGAGGAGCTGTCTGCCAGTTTGTTGTTCAAAACATTAACAACCCGATTGAAATGGGCCGTAAAAACCGAAAAGTGCCTGTAGACCAAGTATTCAGAGGAACACTTACTGGTGTTAGTGATCCTAGGAAAGATGGGAGGCCTGCTGCTATCTGATACTGATAGTCCCTGTTGAGAGTATTATTATGTAATTACTATTTAATATTGTTGAAATAAGTATACCACTTAGAGGGTATACTTGTTCTTTGTATGTTTACAGATAACTATAAATACAATTTGTTAGTGAGAGGTAGCCGGCACTTTCTTGCTTCTGGATTATAAAATTAGGCAGTTTTATGTATATAACAACAACAGTAGGGGCTGGTCCTGAATAAGTCTTGTTTTACCATTAAACCATATGCTTTGATGATTTCCAGTTGTGCTGAAACAACTTCTACACCGTAATAGAAATAACAGTAATGCCAATTTTTCTCAATATATTCAGAACAGTCGGTTCAATTACAACTCATTGAATCGACTAAACGTTTTCTGCTAACCAAATCCACAGCCCTTAGATTATTCCACTCTAATGGAAAGCATTCCATTTGTTTAGCTCAATGCACAGTAGGCACTACAACAATTAGATATATATGATGCCAATGAGTATCAGAAAAGGAAGTCACAGTGATAGCAAGGCATTGTTAAAACATTGGCCCAACTGACTAAGATGCTTTGTCCAGCAGCTGTATCGGAGTAAGAATGTTAGACTTGCTGGTCTCAACAATGCACCCATTCATGACCATTTCCTCTAGCATAAAGTGTGCTTTCTCCAGATGGAACATGATGTCCAGCTCACACTGCAAAGTCAAGCATACACCAAATCAGATAAACCCACAAAAACCAACAAGACAGAAATGTAGACCTGCGGGAAAGAAACCCAAAATTTTTTTTTTTTTTTTGGGGGGGGGGGGGGGACTTGCTCCTAAATGGGTCAGTTTTTGTTTAAATCTCTAAACTGGGAATACTTACCACATTGCCAAAATGGCGGTCCATTGTTTCGACTAACAGATGAATGAATTCCAAAATTGCAAGCTCATTCTACAGATAGACAACGAAAAAGGAAACATTTTTGAGAAAAAAGGCATAACAGAGCATCATTTTCATGAACAACACATCAAGAAAAGCATCATTTTTCCACTTGATCAAAGACGTGTTCTTCAATTATGTTTGCCCATGGATCAAGGTCTCAAATAAGATTTTGAACTTTTCAGAAGCTACCTTCAATCTGTAATGAACCAAACTGATATGCCAAACAAAAAACTTGAGCTTTTATCACGCAACTTTCAAAAATTGCTCACGTACTTGGTCTCTTCATTCATGCTAAACCCCAACCACATAGAACATGTTTGAAACACAATCAAAACATAGAAGATGAATACCACTATTAGGTCCATTGACCAACAAGGGCAATTAATTTGTGATTGGAAAGCAAGGGCCGCCTACTTTAGACTATAACTAAATCTACGATACTGCTATGTATGCTGTTAGTAGAAAACAAACTCATAAAATTAGTAAGATTCATATGCATTCAATTTTCCCAGAATCAAGCACCAGTTCATTAAAGCCACAAAGAGATAGAATAACTCACTTCTTCATTGTCAACCCCAACCAAAAAGAACAACGAAGCATATCGCCTGTACACGATTTTGTAGTTCCGATGCTCGACAAAGGAACACTGTTCCCAAATACAGAAAATCACATCAAATTATTTAAATACCTGCTCAAATAGAGATACAACTAAAATACAAGTAGTTTCACAAAAAACACGAATGACTAAATTAAAAACTCAGACGCCTAAAAATTATTGCAAGAACATAATTCCCATATGATTAAGAAACAAGTAGTATAACAATTAGGTACAAAACAAAATACAACGGCCAAAGTCGAAGACTATGTATGCAAAGCAGGAATTCAACACAAAGAAACACTATTACAATGAGTGGTCAAAACAAAAGCATGAAAAACCACCTAAATAACTAGTGTCAGGTAAGCCGTCTCCGCAGATCTAAATCATAAAAGGAAACCCCGGTGTGAAAGCTTCACTACGCTCTGGTTGACTACTATACATGACTCAATCTAAAGGGTGCCTAATTTGACAAGAAAATTCCTTCAATTTTGTTCAATTTCGTTCGTTCATAAGGGCGTAGGTTTAGATATCAGTAAACATATGTTTCTACATATTTTCATGTGGTGCAGAGGACATAGGTCTATGAATAATCACGAGAGAGAGAGAGAAGTGGGAGACCTGTTGGTCGTTACGAGCGAGGCATTTGCGGACGATTTCGCCTTCAAGGGCTCGTCTTTCTTCGAGAGTGAGGTATTCAAAGTACTGGGCGAGACGGGTTTGCCCTTGCTTGTTCACCATCAATATGAATCTGATTCCCATTTCTGATCGACAGATTGTTCGTGCGTCTGTCTGTGTGTTTGTTTGTGCGAGAGCGAGCGAGCGAGCTATGATTCAACTTTCAACTGGTATAATGGCGTACATAATATAATATCAGAAGTACCCTTCGAAAATTTTTAAATACCACTAATACCCTATCGTTCTTTTTCACAATATTTTATTACTAATTGTTGCACAAATTGAGCTGGTTATTGTGCAATATAGAATAACTAATTATTGTCTGACACGGTGTAATAAAAAAAATTAATTATAAATATATTTATATTTATACCCAAAATTAAATAACAAAAATAAAGTAGAGAAAAAAAAAATTAAATACCGCTTGTAACGTGGGTGAACGGTGGTAGTTGTAGTGGGTAGGGCTGTCAAAATTTGACCCGACATGATGAACTGATAAGAATCGATACGAATTAAACGGGTTTGGGTGATAAACGGGTTGAGGCGCCAAACACGTTTAATAAACGGATCGTGTTCGGGTGAGACCTGTCAAATCGTTTATCACACGTGTACCTGTTTAAATAAAATTAATATAATAATAAATTAATAATTATTTAAAAAAAATTAGCAAGAAAAAAGAAGTAAAAAAATCAATAAAAAAAAAAGTAAAGTAGTAGTTCAAAGACAAAGAAGAATAGTTAGAGAGCACTTCAAAGGCAAATGCAAACAAATGTCTTTTATTTTTGTCCCACATTGAAAAATGAAAAGAGATGGGGAGGGTTGAGTTGCCTATAAAAGACAATAACCTCTTACTTTTATTTTTAAAACTTTCAAGTCTTATTTTTCAAATACAAATGAGAGGAGTTGTAGAGTACTTGAAAGACAAAGGCAAATCAATATCTTTTGTTTTTGTCCCACATTGGAAAATGAGGGGAGAAGTAATAAAAAAAATAGAGTATTAAAATTTGTTGATATAATTTTTTTAAAATTAAATGGGTTAAACGAGTCGTGTTATGTTATCCGTTTATTAAACAGGTTGTGTTTATGTTGAAATTTTTTACTAGTTTATTAAATGTGTCGTGTATGGGTTTACACGTAACCATTTAATCTGACACGATTGACACCCCTAGTAGTTGGGCGATAATGGGGGTATTAGTGGGTGATAATGGTGGTGGTGAGAGACAATAATGGTTGTTGTGGATGATGACCACGTGGTGATAGCCATTGGTGACAACGATAATGATGGTGGTGAGTTTTGGGTGATGATACTGGTAGTGACATTCACGGGGGAAGGTAGGTGACAGACAACAGTGATGGTGATTGGCAGTAGTGGTGGTGGGGCAACGACGATTATGGTGGCAATAATGCTAGATGGTGACGATGATGGTGGTAGGTATGAGCGGTGATGGGTGACGACAAGTGCTTGTGGACAACGGTGGTGGTGGGTGGTGGTGAATGGCAACGGTGGTGGTGGTGAAGTATTTTGTAGAGAAATAATTTTAAAAAATAGAAGTTTCTCCTCTTTTATATATCCATAGAAGAGATGAGCCTCTTGAGTCCTTAGTGAATTTTCATTTTTCGCCCATGGTTAATCGGGTAGAATACCACATTCTTCTATTGAAAATACAAAAAATTAAATTGGGAACAAGGAGTTGCTATTGTTATTAAAGTTTGATCGTCGAAATTGCAATTAACAAGTTTGTCAATGACATTGCCTAATTATGTTATGTCTATTGAGATTTGATTATATAGAAGGCTCTAAATTCATATTTATTGTCACCAAATAGGCCAATAGCACGGTAGAGGGGGTGTGAGGAATGCCGACAAGTAACATAGGACAGGGGAATACAACAAAACAACCTAGGGGAGACATGCTACCCAATGACATAGGAGGAGGAATGCCATCAAACTCCACGAGATCAGGTGCATTCAAGATGGAAGGAGGAATGCCGCCAGAAAATTACATGGAAGGAGTGCCCGACGATGTACCAACCTTCCAATTCGAGGATATGTTTAGCAACAAGGTATTCCTCCCACCCCACTTCGCCTATAAATAAGTAAATCCAATATACAATTATAAATCGATTAAATATAAGTTATATAATTTTAATATAATATAAATCAAACATGATTCGATGAACATAACAAGACACATTGTCAACCCCGTAAACGTAATTATAAGGCATGATTCTAATTTTCTAATAGATGCTGGCAAATTCATACTTTCTATATTCACTGTCATTACATACAGTATCTAAGCAAGTACACGAGAAAAAAAAAGAATCAAATTAGCACCTAATATTGCTTGTACATTAGGCAAGGAAACATAAAACTAGGGTGAATTTCAGCACATAATCTCTTTGTGATTCAACTTGTTATCGGTGCAAGTATCATCTAACAGCTGAGTTGGTGGTTCTTCCTCCTTGTTGGCTTCGATGACATCTTTGGCACTCAAAAAGCTGGGCTGATTCGTTGAAGACAATAGCCTTGCCCACATCCTATCCGTTATCACAATCCTGTTCTGTATCTCTATAATTCTCTGCAGACAGCATTTAGCAAGTACTCCTTTGTTAGCGATAAGAAGAAAGTTTTGATGACATTGGAAAAATCTAAAAAACTTTCCATCAAGAGTATATTTCATGAGAGCAAGGGAGAGAGAGAGAGGTTTGCAATTATACAAGTAATCACCATTTCCCTGCTAAAGATATTAACTTAACAGTCATAAAATCCACCTAAATGGAGCCTTTATCAACAGAAAATTATCTACATGTAAAGTTGGCCATGAATGCGGAAACCAGGAAAGGAAGATTAGAAGATGGAAGCCCAAAAGTTGTTTCCAGAACGAATAACCCTCCATATTGTTTCACGCAATCATGAACCGAAGAGGCAAAGAGAAACTTAAAGTAACAAATCACACGAAAAGGGAGACGTCTGAAAAAACTTTAGAGTTCATTATGCATATGGCACAACCATTTAACCATAGCAAAATAAGCTTTCAGAAAGAAAGCCACAACATATGATTATTGTTTCGTGTGATCATGGACCAGACTCAAAATACAACAATAAATATAAAAATAATATAAAAATATATAAAAAAAATGAAGCAACTGAGAAAACTTTAGAGTTCATTTGGCATATCGCACAACCTTAAAACCAGGGATAAATGGTACCGTAATTACAGAAATTATCTGAACAAGAAGGTAATTTTAGTAACAAAAAAAATGTGCTGTTGCCAGGGCTCATTCTTCCAACCACACGAAGGAAAGAAGATTTCAACCATAAGCCTCACACATGCAGAAACAAGACACAATGTCTTTATTCAGAAAACATTATGAAAAGATGATCAAGGTAAATTTTCAAAAATTATCGAAAATATAAAAAAAATAGAAATATCAGTGAAATTGGAACTACAAAAAATAGAAAGTAACAAATATAACAGATCTGTTTTACGGAATGGATTGACTCACATTGAAGGGTATGTAAGCATGTCTGCCATTGACTTGCCCAACTGTAAAGCCTGTGTAGCCTGCCATTGCTCCATGAACTGCACTTTGAGCTAGGAGTGTGCAGTACACATTATCAGACGCAATGCTAGGAATAGCACGGATCATGTATGTAGGATCTGCCATGCAACAAAATGAAAGTACCACACTGGTAAATTATTGACCCCTCAATTATTTGACAGCTGTTATATTTATCAAAGAAACCACATATTACCAACCTATATATTTGAGATTAATGGTCATCTTCTTTCGTCTTGAAAAATGATCCTGCAAATAAAACCCAAAGGTTTACTGAAAAGTATCTCACGCTTAAGGATTGTGACTGATAATTAGAAAATTTTGAGCAGTGTTTTCTAGAAATTAGTATCACATAGATTTGGTATGCAAAAAATAAAAATTTACACCTCATGTTCTTCGGGCCATGTATATGAAACCAAGGGGGAATTGCAAGAAGAAAAGAGCAAGGGCCCTATTTTTAACTATCTAAACCTCCTTAATGACCAAATGGTAGTTCCATGTGCACAAATTTACTGCTCCCTTAAGAGATATCAGATGAGCGAATAGATATTCAAAATCAGATGAGCGAATAGATGTTCAAAATCAGATGCTTTCAGGACGACGTCTATTGTTAAAAATTGAGTTCTTCAGTAAGGATAGACCCAAATGATTTTACCTAAAAACAAATAAAAAATTAGAATGTCAGAGTAATATATGCATCCAGAGCTATAATTACTTGTAGAAACGAATTCAGAGGTTTGGTTAGAAGCAAGAATATGTGCACACATGCATTCACCAACAATACCACACACATAAATTCACCTGCATGTGCACACACATGCATGCACTCTTCGGCAAACAAGAACCAGTTAGGAGAAAAAAAAGTAGAAAGTGCATCAGAACTCATACCTTGATCCTGCGAGAAAGCCACAGCCCAAAATCCTGGAGAAGCTTATTTCCAGATGCATCCTGCTGATCAGTAGATTGCAAACTCTCAGAAAGAAGATCCTGTCCTGCACCCTCAGCTATGACAATAACCATGTGCCCATTTTCTTTGAGTCGTTTCTCTATATATTCAAAAAGTCCACCTGCTCCTTCAAGATAAAAGGGTGACTCCGGAATCAAGCAACAGTCAACATCTCGGCTGGCAAGCGTAGCATACATAGCAATAAACCCTGTAACATCAAGTCCACTTTAAAATAATGTAGGAGCATTGAGAAATTCATAGACCCATAGGAAAAGCAGAAACAAATATGATAATTCCATGCAGCCATATGGTAGCATACAGCAAAACAATGACATGCCAGTGAGAAAGACAAAGAATACTCAACATGTTCCCCAAATACATAGGATTACAGTACCAAGTGGTGGAGTGAAGCCTACCACTGTAGCGGCCCATTAACTTCACAAGGCCAATACCATTTTCAGAACTTGTAGCTTCAACATGAGCTGCATTAATAGCACGTTGAGCTTCCTCAACGGCAGTATCAAAGCCGAAAGACTTGTCAATTACCTGCAGATAGAACAGAAATAAAGCTATAACCAATACTGAAACGTTGGTATCGCATGCATAATATGATATTGAGAATAAACCCAGCCATTGGGAATGACAAATAATACTGGAATGTCATTATCAATAGTTTTGGGGATCCCAGCAACCGCAACTTGGAGACCACGCCTTCTAATTTCCTGCATGATGGAGGAAGATAATTTGCACATATTAAGTGCAAGTTATACTATCATTTCAACAAGAAAATGTGCATATAAGGTCACAAAAAATCAGAAATATAAGCTGATCAATTCACATGCGGAATATACAAAAACTCAAATCAGTGACAATGAAATTTTCATAAAACTAAATGTACCTCATAAATCACAGCTGCCCCTTTCTGCGTCCCATCTCCTCCAATTATATAAACCTAAATATAGAAATGCATATAACTCACAGATCTTATACACTGGTTTACTATGCAAGAGAACAAAAGCATATACAGCATACCTGATTAATTCCCCTGTCTTGAATGCTGTCAACTATCTTTGTGGTATCATGACCACCTCGTGATGTTCCAATAATAGTTCCACCACGTTTATGGATATCATTCACAATCTTGGGCGTTAAAGGGATTGTATTTCTAGCATAAAAACCTCGGTATCCTCCCTACAGGTCCACCAATCTCAGTACTTGGTAGTGCACATAAGCTCATACACAAAGTTATTAAAAAAGAAAGGGAATATGCATAGATCTAGATTTTATGATGCGACAAGATATACGATCTTTACCCACCCCAAACTAAAATATATAAAAAATAAAATGCGAAACACACAGAACCAAAAGTGACAAGTTTTCTAGCATCAAATGTTAGGAAACATACGTAGTTATGCCCTCCAAACCAATATTCACAACAGAGGCAAACGGGAAAAGAAGCCCCCCCGAGGAAGCAATTTCATGGAAATATTTCTATTCCTTCCGTGAGCGAACCAGCTTCACTTCTTGCGTTCAAGTGCAAGAAAACTCTCAATGGCCCTGTAAACAGTTCCTAAGTTTCCCTTGACTGAATCTTTATAAAGAAACTCCAAACAATGGAATTTCTATTTTATCTCATTAGGGGCCACAACAGAAGCAAGCAAAGTAGAAGCTTCGCATAAGCAAGAAGAGGAAGCGGATAAACTGCTTGAATTATATTCCCTTACCTCTATCCCCTCAACCCTCTTAACGCCATACATATTGTAGAGGCCACATACTATTTCCCGGATCACTGTGTTGATGCCAGGGCATAAGCCACCACATGTAACAATACATGCATGTACTTCATCAGACTCAAAATAAACCTGAAAAAATAACCAATAGAGTATGTTGATATCAAGCACAGGATGACTTGTCAACACATATTTCATATGTAACCCAATCAAAACTTACCCTTTGACGGGGTCCAGCACGTCTAAAATGTGTTCCTCTTGGACTATTCTTGTGTACAACGATCTGCAATGAAGATATGAATGATGTTTAAATAGGGGACAATTATCATTTTTGCAATGGCCTGTAGCCTCTACTAACTCAAAAAATCCAGTTGTTTAAGACTCATCATAAACAATCTCCTTTCTTTTTGTAAGAAATAGAGGGAAGCCATTCTTGGTAATGTAAACACCAATTTTTTAACAAAATTAAATCCATTGGTAACCTCCAGGCCTATGGCCTATGGCCCATGGCCCATGGTAGCATAAATGTCCAGGCCAACCCTTGCCAGACTCATTTACACTGATAGAAAAACAACTAATTCTACAGTGAAATCGCCACAAGAATTCTATTTCCTGAAGCTTGAAAAAATAAAAAAAAAACTCTTTCAACTAAAAAATATGTAGAAAAAACTGACCTTTTGGGCAACAGTATCATCGTCATTGACAAAATACTGCCTGGCAAAAACAAGTTCATTCCCATTAATCAATGCAAATCAAAATTCTTATGGGGCAAATGCTAAAGCTGTATAACATACAATTACATGATATCCAAGATTACTTACTTGACAACAGAGTATGCAGGATTGTCTTGCAACGGGTTTGGATAAGTCTGCCACAACCAACACGAAATAAGCATTAGCGGTATGCATCAACCTAAAAAACAATTCTACATAAGATGGTATACACACCAAATTATATAAATTGCAGTTCAACTCTAGCATCCAAACATCCAACTAAAAAATAGAGCAACAATACATTGGTTGATTAAACAATACTGAGAGAGAGAGAGAGAGTACATGAAGGTCGGGAATGTAATCTGTGAAATGAGGAACGTCCTCGAGGACATAACCAGCGTCACCAGTAACAATCTTCAGCTTAGAATTCCCGTTATTTGCCATCACGTTTGGTGAGGACCTACTAGAAAACACCACAATCCCGTTCCTTGAACTCGAAGCAACCAAGTTCGAATTCAAATTCGAACGATCAAACCAACCACCACCACCACGTAAATTCAAAAGTCGAAATCGATGGGTGAGCTATGCTATACACCGAATCCATTCAACACCAACCCGACACCACCGCCACAAAAACCTTTGAACACAAAAAACTCACAAATACAGACCGTCATTGTCTTCGTTTGTCCACGACACCCAAATAAAAACTTGAGCCTCGCCCAAGTTTTCTTAATTTCGTAAGTTTAATCGGCGTGGGTTTGGATGGCAAGAAACGGTGGCATTTCTTGAGGTTTCTTCCTGGTTTTTGACGAGAAAATGTTTAGTCGGTTCGGAACAGTTCATTCCACACAAAGTTACAGAGGGAGAGAGTGGGATTGAAACGCAGGGAGAGAAGTCGGAAATTTGAGTTGGTTCTAGATTCTGTGAATTTCAGTGCGGGGTCCAACACGAGCTCTGGTTTTAATCATATCGATTATTGCAAGAACTTATGTTTTTAATCGGGACGAATCATTTGAGCTCGACTCGGACTCGACTCGAGCTCGACTCGTTTATATATAAAATAATCGAGTTATTAAGGTTTAATTCGAATTTTAAGTGAACTGAATTTGAACAATTTTTTAAACTCATTTAAAAAAATAAAATCACAAAACTTAAGCTCAAACTCCCAAAATTCGATTCGATTAACCCTTATACAAAGAACCAATACATGAGATCTAAGATAATGAGACTTCAATGGGTGGTTGAGTTATTGGGCATCAAACTCTGTATCAAGGGAATGTAAGTCTTGAGTACAACCCAAGGGGACTGAGAATGAGGCTAAGATTTGAATTTGATTCAATCGATTGGTTTAAATGCAATTTGATAAAGTTTGGGTTGTTTATTAGAGTCATACCTCAATCCCACCAAAAACTCCATGGGTAAGTGTGAAAGGATGTCGATGAGTAATTTTTTATGAATGTCGGACATTGTTGGCTGGCTAGGGTTTAGGATCAAGCTTTTTGAATTGGAAGAAATGGTTCGGGAATATTATGAAACTACAGCTTTGAGCTTATTATAAAGCATAACAACTTTGATGTCTTTGTGGATATGGTCTTGGTTGAACCAATAATTCTATTTCTCAATTTCATAAAGGTTAATATAATTCGCATGACAATAGGTGTATATACACTTAACCAATTATTACCCCTTAAAAGTTAAAAACACACTATAAAAAATCCCTCATTCTTGAGAACTTACGATAAAAAAATTGATAAACACTTTATTCTGTTAAACTAATTTTGGCATTGGAAGTGGTTCGGATGGGACTACACCGATCCCCTACTGTAAAGGATGAAACCCTCCACTCAGGATTTTGGCTTGACCTCCGCGCATTCGGGAGTAGCCTTTACCTCTCTTCCTGAGCCGGAGCCCTGGCCTAGCCTAATGTGGGGAGGGCGCACCGTATCCCACATCGGAAGAGAGTCGTCTCCCCCCCTCGCATATAAGCCCTTGCACTCAAAGGAGGAGGTACCCACTAGTACCTGATCAGGTGCCTAGTGGGTACCTCCTCCTTTGAGTGCAAGGGCTTATATGCGAGGGGGGGGAGACGACTCTCTTCCGATGTGGGATACGGTGCGCCCTCCCCACATTAGGCTAGGCCAGGGCTCCGGCTCAGGAAGAGAGGTAAAGGCTACTCCCGAACGCGCGGAGGTCAAGCCGAAATCCTGAGTGGAGGGTTTCATCCCTTACATAAAGGCGCCTTTTTGTAAGGGGTAGAACCCTCTACTCAGGATTTCGGCTTGACCTGGGTTAACCCACGCGGGCGACCCCCCAGTAGCCTTTACCTCTCTTCGCCAATAGGACCCTTTCCTAAGGCAATCCCACATCGGAAGAGAGTCGTCTTCCCCCCTCGCATATAAGCCCTTGCACTCAAAGGAGGAGGTACCCACTAGCGTGCGGGCTCGATCCTGCACGATATATAAAATATTGGGAACAGATCTCTCCCCTGGTGAACTTTGGGTGGACAGGTTGAGTAGACAAACACGCTGCTTGAAACAGCCCACAAGGTACGGTGGCAACCGGAAACGGCAAAGGGAGATCCTGGGAAAGGAGGAACGATCCTGTACGTGTGAAAGGTATTTCCTGGAACAAAGGAGAACAAGATAGAAGGGCGCCGGAGTATTTTCCGGCGTATCCCCTCCGACGGTCTAGTCAGTCTTTGAATGAGAGAGAGGAAGGAGAAAACACTGAGAAGGATATTTCGTAGTTGAGAGTTTGAGATTGCATCCCCGCTTTGTCTTTTGGGAAGGGTATTTATACCTTAGAAGATCATGATTGCTGTCAGTGTGGTCAGTAGGTGATCATCAGGCACAGGTAGCGTGTGTAATCATTTGATGAGGAATGTCTTCTCTAATTGACTGCTCGGGGTCCCGAGCAATCAATGGTGAGTTGTCGGGACGCCGACGGTACAATATGCTCCTTTCGGGAAGGATGCAATAAATGCTCTGTAATATGAGCATTTATTGTCTTTCATATCCGAACCTTACCGCATTAAATGCGGTCTCGTCAACAGAAGGGTGCAATTAATTGTTTGCTTTCCCAAGTCGCGTGCCAGCAACGGCATGCGGTTTGTCTGCTTCGGATGTGACATTATTTGCCACGCGTCCATCCCTTATTGGCTGTTACGTCGGTATTCCAGCACGTTCTGACATTACTTGTGTAAGAAGAGGTCATGATGAATAGTCTAGACTGGCATAGGCTGATGTCCCGTACGTCAGTAACTTTATCCGTGAGTAGAGGAAGCGTCCAGGATGGAGTGACCCTCGGCACCGAGGAAAGGCTCACCTCGGGGGACCAAGGGGTGGTGTGTTTCCGAGGTACATGGTGACCGAGGACACGTGTCGTTGTATAATGCACCGAATATGTGATCCTATATGAGAGGTACCTCGGGGGGTGGACGCTTTTGCCGATGGTGCTTGAACCCGAGCAACATTGTTCTAGAATTCCCCGAGGACACGTGTCTTCATCATAGGCTTTTCAGAAGAGTCCCATCAACTGCCCCCCAGCCTTCGATCTTCTGACGCCGAGGACACGCGTTGTCAGGAGACGAAGGGTTTTCCAACTGCCATCCGTCCTTCATTATGGCCTCGAGCAGCTTTCCCCGTCTTGGAATGTCGTGCGCATTAAATGCGCCGTTTTGGTTCTCCCGCCCAATGATGACAGTTTCCCCCCTATATAAAGGGGGTTATTCTCCGGTTTCCATTGTTTTGCCATTCCGATCTCTGACCCAGAATACGCCTTTTCTGATCTGCTCGCCGGAGTTTTTGTTTCCTCAGCCATCATCGACAGCATCTTCTCTTAAAATCACAGTCAGTAAACCCATTGTTGACTCCTGGTCCTTCCGGTGCGAGTCATTCTCAAAGTTTTTCCTAAAAAACTCCGTTTCCGACGTCTTCTGGTGAGTTTCACAACCTTCTTCTTTATCGTCCTCCTAGCCTTCTTGTTTTCCGATTGAACGGTGGTGTCATCCGGTCGGCACGTCTTGATTTAAACCCTCGGGGAATTTCCTCAGGTTTTCAAGAGAGAACACTACCTTTTCCTTCCCTTCTTTTAGAGATGCCTCGTCGTCGCCCTGTTCCCGAGAATCCATCGGCTGGTCCCTCGGGGTCAGGGAAATACAAGGTGACAGGCGAGGCGCAGATCGATAGGTTCAGGGCGAAGTATGGCATCCCCCCGAGCGTGGACGTAGTGGGTTTTAACCCTTTGTTGAACTCTCCTACCTTCGGGGCCGTGGATGCCATGCCTTTTTATACCAAGGCCATCATAGAGGGTGGCATTAGGTTTCCTTTACCCCCCCTGCTTCTTCAGTTCCTGTCTCGCTTCCGTCTCTTCCCCGGGCAATGCTGCCTCAACGTCTTTCGGATAATTATGGGGGTCCTAGAGCTCAATAGGCGCCTCGGGGTGAATATTGGGCTCAACGATCTCCTTTTCTGTTACTCCCTCCTAAGAGTCATGCCCCACCAACATTTCTACCTCAAAGCCAGGGACCCCTCCATGTACCTTGTAACCCATCTTCCTGATTCGGACAAGGGATACAAGGACGACATCTTGATCTTCAAGGGATGTTGGGAGAGGGGTGTTGGTCCCGAGTACAATGACTTATTTTGCCCTCGGGAATGGAGAACGACAAGTACGTCGGTTCCTTTGGGTCTTTTTATTTGTTTCTTGGGACTTCTCATGTTTATGACAATTTTTTTTGTTGTGCAGATATTCCTTCTCGGGAAACAGCTCCACCCCCTCGGTCGCTGGTCAATTTTGCCGACTTAATAACGGTTTGGAGTTTCACGGGCGCCGACGGATTTGGCCGAGCTGCCCATAATCTGCTGCACTATACCCCCGGGTATAAGAAGTTCTCACAGCTCCCTCAACCTTTCGAGCCTTCGCAGTGGTCAGAGCTCTTTGATCAGGCGGCGAGGTTAGAGGTCGAGCAGAACTTGGAGGAAGACCCGGATCGGGCTTCAGAGGGAGAGGTAGAAGGAGTTGCTGAGGTCGGGGTCAGAGAGGACGTTGCTCCTTCGGACGCCGAGGTGGGGACTTCGGGAGGCGACCTGTGGCCGGATTTTCAAATTCTCCAATCTTTGGACGCCGAAGACGCTCTCGAGGAAGCGATGTCCAACGCCCCTCGCATCAATTTGGGGTTTCTTAGGCAGAGGCAATCCCTCGCAGCCGGGAGAGGCCGAGGGACGACCGGCGGTACTCCGGCAGGAACCAGTTCCGCCAATTCTTCGAGGGCTCCCGGTCAGGGTCAGGTGCGAGACCGGGATCCTCAGGTGGAAGAAGAGAGGAGGGTAAAGCATCGGCATGACGGCCTCAGCCGGGGACCCAGGGCATCTCCCGCTCAACCTCAAAGCGGGAGGGATCGTGGGTTACCGCCTGCTCCCCCACAACAGCAACAACAACAGCAGCCCCGACAACAGCAACAGCTGCAGCAGCAACAACAGCAACAGCAACAGCAGACCCCTCCTCCCGTTCCGCCTCGGGGGGAGGCCGCAGAGTGGAATCCTCGAGCCACTGATCACATGAACAGAGTGATCAGGGTCGATGATTCTATTCTGTCGGATCCTCATGTCGCTAATGCAGTGAGTGAGACACTGCATTTCGAGGCCGACATGGAGGCTCATAGGGGGCGATCAACCAACGTGTTGTTCCGCTCCATGATCCAGAATTCCCTGGTGGTGAGTTTATTCCTGTTTTGATCCCTTCACTCTCGTTTTCTATTTTTGTGTTTTTAACACTCTTTTCCTTCTTTTACAGGCTACCCAGCAGATTTCTATCATTGCTGGCCGGTACCACGCGTCCAGGATGGACCTTCAGAGGGCCAAGGATCAGAAGGCGGAAGCGGAAGCTGCCCTTGCTCGGGCAACGGAAGATGTTGCTGCCAGGGATTCCACCCTGGTGGGGCAGGCTGCCCAGATAGAGCAGCTCCTCAAGGACGCTGAATCGGCCAAGTTGGGCGCTGAGAAGCTAAGTGCCGCACTTGCCGATGCTGAGAGGAGGATTACTGAGCAAACGCAGCGGCTCTCTGCTGCGGAGGAGAGGGCAGTGGGCTCCGAGGAAAGCTGTCTGGCCCTTACCCAGGAGCTAGATAGGATCAGGGCCGAGGAGCTGAACCGGAAGTCGGAGCAACAACTTCTGGAGGAGTTTGCCGATGACGTGCTCCCCGCTCTTGAAGAAAATAGCAAAGAGTTCTTCAAGAAAGGGTGGGACGAGGCGCTCCAGGCTGCTGGAGTCCCGTCAGACTCCCCTCTCTTCCAAGTGCACAAGTATGTGCCCTCGGCAGAGATGGAGCAGGCAGAAGCACAGGTTGCTGCCGAGGATGAAGCCCCTACACCGATGCAAACCTCGGCTGATGCTCCCGAGACGGTGATAGTGGACTTGTCCGAGGACGCTCCGTCCGACCTTGCCCTGAACCTCAAGCTGCTCAAACTGTTCCAGCTGTTCCTGCTGCCGAAGTTCTTCTCCTGCCCGCTCCAGAAGCTTCCCAACCATTTATCGCTGATTCGCCCTCGGCCGAAGTTCTGGAGGTGCCTGGAGCCCGATGAAGCTGCTTTTTACTTCCCCTTTTTTGTACCCCTTTTGCTTTCCTTTTGTAGCTTTCGGGGACGCAAAGCCCCTATTTTTGGAAATAAATAACTAGTCTTTTCCTTTCTTCTTCTGTGTACAGTAGTGTTTTGCTTTTCTTTACTTCTGTGTAGAATAAATCATAAGTGTCTTTGAACTGTCTTCGGGGCGTGCTGGCCCGTTCCGGAGGCGAGATCTTGTATCTACTCTGGGGACTGGAATGCTTGTGTTTCGCTCCCAGGACCATGTTCTTTATGGATGCTTGTTCCTGCATTCGCTTCGGGGACAGGAGTCCCTGAACTCTGTCCCCAGGGCCGCATCCTTGCAGGAGGCTTGCTCCTGTATGTACTTCGGGGACGAGAGTCCTTGAACTCTGTCCCCAGGGCCATACCCTTGCAGGAGGCTTGCTCCTGTATGTACTTCGGGGACGAGAGTCCTTGAACTCTGTCCCCAGGGCCATACCCTTGCAGGAGGCTTGCTCCTGTATGTACTTCGGGGACGAGAGTCCTTGAACTCTGTCCCCAGGGCCATACCCTTGCAGGAGGCTTGCTCCTGTATGTACTTCGGGGACGAGAGTCCTTGAACTCTGTCCCCAGGGCCATACCCTTGCAGGAGGCTTGCTCCTGTATGTACTTCGGGGACGAGAGTCCTTGAACTCTGTCCCCAGGGCCATACCCTTGCAGGAGGCTTGCTCCTGTATGTACTTCGGGGACGAGAGTCCTTGAACTCTGTCCCCAGGGCCATACCCTTTGTCTTTTGTTTGGCGAGTTCTTTGAGAGAGAGTACTTCAAAAGTAATACTTCTTCAAATTCATAACATTCCATGGTCGTATTACAGGTCTTCCACTCATATCTTCTAGTCCATACGACCCGGCGCCCCCGATTGATATTACTTTGTAAGGCCCTTCCCAGTTAGGTCCCATCTTTCCCTCTGTTGGATCCCGGGTATTGGCCGTTACCCTTCTGAGGACCAGGTCGCCTATCCGGAATTCTCGAGTCTTGACCCTCCTGTTGTATAGCTGGGAGATCTTCTCTTGATACTTGGTTATCCTCAAGGCGGTTTCCTCCCTTCTTTCTTCCAGTAGGTCCAGATCCAATCCCAGTTGATGATCATTTCCCCCTTCATCGAAAGCTTGGGTCCTTATGGTCGGAAGCCCTACTTCGAGGGGTATGATTGCCTCCATCCCGTATGCCAGGGAGTAGGGGGTTTCGCCCGTCGATGACCGAGGGGTTGTCCTGTACACCCATAAAATGTTTAACAGCTCTGTCGCCCACTTTCCCTTGGCTTTCTCCAACCTCTTCTTGATCCCATTGATAATTGTCTTGTTGGTGGCCTCCGCCTGCCCATTGGCTTGAGGGTATGCAGGGGTGGAGTAGAAGTTACGGATCCCGAGATGCTCACAGAAAGACTTAAAGCGCCCGCCAGTGAACTGGGTCCCGTTATCCGATACCAGTGCGCGAGGAATGCCAAATCTGACGACTATGTTCTCCCAGACGAACTTTTTGGCGTCTATGTCTCGGATGTGACTCAACGGCTCCGCCTCCACCCACTTGGTGAAGTAATCTGTGGCCACGATGAGGAACTTCTTATTTCCCGGAGCTTTAGGCAGAGGTCCAACCAAATCAAGCCCCCATTGAGCGAATGGCCAAGGGCTGGTGAGGGGGTGTAAGTCCCCCGCAGGTTGCCTGATCGCAGGGGAGAACCTCTGGCACTGGTCGCATTTTTGGACATATGCCCTTGCGTCCCTTTGCATTCGCGGCCACCAATACCCCTGAGACATAATGCGGTGTGCCATTGATCGTCCCCCAGAGTGCCCCCCACATATTCCTTCATGCACTTCGTACAGGAGGTCTTGCACTTGATCTTCTCGGACGCATAGCAAGTAAGGTCCTGAGAAAGACCTCCGGTAAAGCTTCTGATCCGAAGAGACCCAAAATCTTGGAGCTTTCATCCTTATCTTTCTAGCTTCCCTTGGACACTCCGGGAGATCTCCCGTTGTTAGGAATTTGACAAAGGGATCAATCCAACTGAGCTGCTGGGGCGCGTCCTGGATGACCATCGCCTCGAGAGTATGATCAATGCAGGATGTGGGAAGATACTCAATGGTGATCCTGCGCGACTGGGAGGAGTCCACTGCCGAGGCTAGACAAGCCAGGGCGTCGGCATGTGTGTTCTTGTCGCGGGACACCTGCTTGATTTCAAATCGGTCGAACCTTTGGATAACGGTCGTTGCCTGGTGATGGTACGCCTTCATCCTAGGGTCCCTCGTTTCGAATTCCCCATTGACTTGATTGACCACCAGCATGGAATCGCAATGCACGATCAAATTGGTAACTCCAGTCGCCTCAGCTAACCGAAGTCCTGAGATGAGTGCCTCATATTCCGCTTCATTGTTCGATGCTTTGAACCCCAGCCGGATGGCCTGCTCTGCAATAATCCCTTCTGGAGAGGTCAGCAAGACACCGATTCCGGACCCCTTACTGTTCGATGAACCATCCACACATAAAAGCCATGGCGATCCTTCAACATTTGTTGGAGATGCTAAGTTGGGAGGAGGCGATCCTTCTAGAACAGGATTCTCCCCCGAAAACTCGGCTATGAAGTCCGCCAGTATTTGTCCCTTTATTGCAGTTCGGGGTTTGAAATGAATGTCGTGCTCCCCCAACTCTACAGCCCATTTGGAGATCCTTCCGGAGAGTTCAGCTTTCCTCAAAATTGCCTTCAAGGGCTGATCAGTTAGGACAGTGATTGGGTGCGCCTGGAAGTAATGGCGCAGTTTCCTTGCAGTGGTGACCAAGGACAGGGCCAGTTTTTCTAGGGGCAGATATCTTGTCTCTGCATCCAGGAGCGCCTTGCTGATGTAGTAAATCGGCTTCTGTCGGTGCTCATGCTCACGGATAAGTACTCCGCTTACTGCAAATTCTGAAACTGCCAGGTATAGGAACAGCATCTCCCCCTGGATGGGGACGGATAGGGTCGGAAGAGTCCTCAGGTATTCTTTGATCCCAGCCAGGGCGTCCTCGCACCCCTGGCTCCACATACTCTTCCCAGCACATTTGATTGCTCCAAAGAAGGGTTTGCATTTATCCGAGGAGCGTGAGACGAATCGGTTAAGTGCAGCCAGCATCCCTGTGAGTTTCTGGACTTCTCGGACAGTGCGAGGGCTTCGGATATCCAGGATTGCTTTAATCTGATCTGGGTTGGCTTCGATTCCCCGCTGACTAACCAGATACCCGAGGAATTTTCCCGACTCCACTCCGAAGACGCACTTCGCTGCATTCAGCTTCAACCCATACTCCCTGAGAGTGGAGAAGGTATCCGCCAAGTCTGTAAGATGATCACCACTCCGTTTGCTTTTTACCAGCATGTCGTCTATGTAGACCTCCATGGTGTTGCCGATCTGCCTCTTGAACATCCGATTCATCAATCTTTGGTATGTTGCCCCGGCGTTCTTCAATCCAAATGGCATCACTTTATAACAATAAACTCCCTTCGGAGTGATAAACGCCGTTTTTTCTTGGTCCGGGGCATAAAGAGGGATCTGATGATATCCTGCTCGAGCATCCAGGAAGTCCATTCGTTCATATCCGGCTGTGGCATCTACCAGCTGGTCCACCTTCGGCAGGGGGTAGTCGTCCTTGGGACATGCCTTGTTTAGATCTGTGAAATCCACGCAGACACGCCATTTCCCCCCTTTCTTTTTTGCACATACTGTATTGGACAGCCATTCTGGGAACTGTATCTCTCGAATGGCGTCGGCTCTTAGGAGTTTGTCTATTTCCTCATTGACCGCGTTGGTGTGATGCGGGGCCATACGTCGTGGCCTCTGCTTTACTGGCTTGTGAGATGGGTCAACATGCAGCCTGTGAGTAATTATCTCGGGGTCTACTCCTGTCATTTCCATTTCGTTCCAGGCGAACACGTCTGTATTCCCTCTTAAGAACCTGATCATCTCCTCCTGTTCGGCTGCGGGCATCGAGGTCCCAACTAGGAAATACTTCTCTTCTTCTCCTTCAACCAAGGGCACCTTCCGGAGGTCTTCAACCGATCGTTCAGCTGGGTCTACCCGGGGGTCATCCATCCCCGGACGCCCGGACTGTAATTGCTATTTTTCTATGATCTCTTCCGGTGCTCGCCCCTTCTCCTGGCTGGACGCCCCGGCTCGGACGGCCGAATAAAAACAGTTCTTCGCAGACGCTTGATCCCCCCGAATCTCCATGACGCCCTCTGGCGTGGCGAACTTCAACTTCTGGTGGAGAGTGGAGTGTACCGCTCCCAACGCGTGTAGCCATGTTCGCCCCATAATCACGTTGTAAGGGGAGTCCGTGTCGATCACCACAAACTCTGTGTCGATGACGAAGGGACCAGTGGCGACCGGTAATGTAATTTTCCCCACGGGCAAGGCGAAAGAGCCGTTGAACCCGATGAGGGGTGTCCTGATTTTGGTTAAGTCTTTGGGGCCAAAGCCCATCCGCTTCAAAGTCTCGAAGTACATCACCTCCGAGGAACTCCCTGAATCTATCAAGATTCTCTTGACATCGAATTTCCCTATCTTTAGGGTTAAGACAAGGGCGTCGTTATGAGGAATCACCACGCCCGTCAAATCCGCGTCAGAGAACGTAATGCCAAGCTCACCCATCCTGGCCCTTTTACTTGATGGCCCCACACCTCCTTCGGCTACCTTTCTGGTAAAAGCTACCCTCTTGAGGTCGGATTCGAGCTCTTTGGACGTGGGGCGCTCCAGTGGACACACATGGATGACGTCTATGACGTTGTTCGGTTCCTCGGTCGGGGCAAGGGCTCGTTTTTCTTCTGGCCTAGGCTCTATGTATTCTTTCAGGTATCCATCTCGGACTAAGCTCTCCAAGAATGACTTGAACACCCTGCAGCTCTCGGTGCGATGCCCGACATCCCGGTGATATGAACACCTTACTGTTTGATCACGGGTGGAGGGGTCGCTTTGCATCCTGGGCGGCCATTTGAAGAACGGCTCGCGTTTGATTTTATGGAGCAACCTGAAGATGGGTTCCTTGAAGACGGTGTGAACTCCTCTGGACGAACCCCCTGGACGGGGTAGCAATCCCTTCCGGGGAATATCTTCGTGCTCTTTTTCCTTTCTCTTGGGTTGGAGGGCTCGGCCTTTGTTGCTCCCCATCTCGTCCTCGACCCTTGAGTACTTGTTGATCCGGGCCATCAGTTCCCCCATATCCGAGGGAGTCTTTTTGGTCAGGGATCGGTACAGGTCCGTGTCCCTCGCCAAGCCGAGCCGGAATGATGCTGCTGCCATGACCTCCGAGCATCCCTCGACCTCATTGACTTCTTCCCAGTATCGGATGGCGTACTGGCGAAGAGTCTCGGATTCCCTCCTCCTGAGGGTCAGCAGTGATCCAATGTCCTTTGGGCGCTTACTCCCCGTGATGAATCGGGTTAGGAACTGCCTTGTCAATTCTTTCCAGGACCCAATACTGTTTGGGGGAAGCGCCTCGAACCACCTCATCGCAGAGTCCCCCAAGCTCATAGGGAACACCCGGCATAGAAACCGTTGGTCCGAATGATAGAGGGACATCATCTGCTTATACTGTCTGATATGGGCATCGGGATCAGATCGCCCATCATAGGTCTTGAACCGTGGCACGACGAACTTTCTTGAGACATCCATCTCACTGATTTCCCTCGTGAAGGGTGTTTGCATGACTTCGTCCTCGGCCTCGTCCTGGATCGTCTTACCCTTTCTTCTGGAGTCTAATCGGGCTCTGAGATCTACTTCTTCCCTTACGGGATGCCTCCTGAAGTCTCTGGGTTCGTCGGTAAGCCCCTCGTTTCCTGGGCGTCGTGTAGATTGGGTTGAGTCCTCCTCGGATTCATCTCCCTTCCTCCGTCTGGATAAACCTCGCCGGAGGTCGTCCAGGGCCAATGGCCTTGCTTTCCTGGAATGGTTGTCAAGATGGCATTCGCCGGCTTTGGGTCGCTTCGGGGCCCTGGAGCTTTCTGCTTTGTGATCCAGGTGGTTCCTTAGATCCTTTGTCTCCGCCTCATGGACGGGGAGTCCTCGGGAGAGGAATGAATCCCTCGACCCTCCGCCTGAGGCAGCAAACTCGTCGAGCCGGCTAAGGACGTTTACATTGTCCTTCTCCAGCTGACGTAATCTATCGCCAAATTTCTCTTCTATCACCTCTGCCAGCTGACGGGCCAAGGGGGCTGATCCTCCTGACCTGATCCCCATACTGGTTTGGGGGGTTACCCCCCTTGACCGAGTAGAGGCACTTTTAATCGTACTGGTCCGATCCCTCCCCCCGTGATGGCAGGGAGCTTGCAACTCATGACTCCTTTGGTGGGGTCCTTTCCCTTTCTGTCTGGTGTTCACCATGGTCACTGTTCTTTTATAGAGAAAAGATTAGGAAAACTACTCGTTTCCCACAGACGGCGCCAGATTGTGCGGGCTCGATCCTGCACGATATATAAAATATTGGGAACAGATCTCTCCCCTGGTGAACTTTGGTGAGCCGGTTGAGTGGCCAAACACACTGCTTGAAACAGCCTACAAGGTACGGTGGCAACCTGGAACGGCAAAGGAAGATCCTGGGAAAGGAGGAACGATCCTGTACGTGTGAAAGGTATTTCCTGGAACAAAGGAGAACAAGTTAGAAGGGCGCCGGAGTGTTTTCCGGCGTATCCCCTCCGACGGTCTAGTCAGTCTTTGAATGAGAGAGAGGAAGGAGAAAACACTGAGAAGGATATTTTGTAGTAGAGAGTTTGTGATTGCATACCCGCTTTGCCTTTTGGGAGGGGTATTTATACCTTAGAAGCTCATGATTGCTGTCAGTGTGGTCAGTAGGTGATCATCAGGCACAGGTAGCGTGTGTAATGATTTGATGAGGAATGTCTTCTCTAATTGACTGCTCGGGGTCCCGAGCAATCAATGCTGAGTTGTCGGGACGCCGACGGTACAATATGCTCCTTTCGGGAAGGATGCAATAAATGCTCTGTAATAGGAGCATTTATTGCCTTTCATATCCGAACCTTACCGCATTGAATGCGGTCTCGTCAACAGAAGGGTGCAATTAATTGTTTGCTTTCCCAAGTCGCGTGTCAGCACGGCATGCGGTTTGTCTGCTTCGGATGTGACATTATTTGCCACGCGTCCATCCCTTATTGGCTGTTACGTCGGTATTCCAGCACGTTCTGACATTACTTGTGTAAGAAGAGGTCATGATGAATAGTCTAGACTGGCATAGGCTGATGTCCCGTACGTCAGTAGCTTTATCCGGGAGTAGAGGAAGCGTCCAGGATGGAGTGACCCTCGGCACCGAGGAAAGGCTCACCTCGGGGACCAAGGGGTGGTGTGTTCCGAGGTACATGGTGACCGAGGACACGTGTCGTTGTATAATGTACCGAATATGTGATCCTATATGAGAGGTACCCTCGGGGAGAGGACGCTTTTCCGATGGTGCTTGAACCCGAGCAACATTGTTCTAGAAACCCCGAGGACACGTGTCTTCATCATAGGCTTTTCAGAAGAGTCCCATCC